>BQKZ01004644.1:27374-46969 GCA_036244855.1 Temnopleurus reevesii | reverse complement strand
CCCCCCCCCCCAACAGAAGTTCTATTCCAACAGTTTAATACCTGGCCGATATTTGACTGGGATTTGGCCCTGCGTAAATATTGACCAATGCTGTTTATTTTCTTTGAATTGGTGTTTCAGGTGGACTTGACAACGGCCAAATAGCTCTAGCTATTCTTGCTACTCTGCTTATTGCTGGGACATTAGGAACCTTTATAGGACTGTGCTATTGGAAATACCGAGGGTGAGTATTAGCAGTAACCGCAAAACTTGAGAATGACTAAACAAAATATAAACTATTTCTGAAAAGTTAAGTTGGCCACAGACAATAGAACCATACGCTGTGTATTTATATTCAACTGTGCGGACACAACAATCGCAAGCCGGTTCCGATTTGAATAGCATTACCAGGGATCATTTAATTTGCGTTCGACTTCATTTTTCGAAAGTAGTTTATATCGTGTTACTAACGAATTTAATTAACCCTTGTCACACGTTCACATTTCGAATGGGAGCTCCTGACCATAGTCGTTCAAAAGTAATATAAAATTATAATAACGTTTTGTTTAATTCACCAAGGCCTAAGGAGACATCTCATCATAATTTGAAGATGTTAAAGCATTGCATCGAGTTGTACTCATTTTCATTTCGAGACAAAGTTACTATACACGTAACGATAGAACATGAAGTGTATGAATTGATAGTTTCAGAAACATTGAATATAAGACATCTATTTATCGGTAAAGGGTAATTACCCAGGTTACCTTGTTATGGCAATGTTTTCATCAGTTGTAAGTTTATTCAACTTCATTATATCATTTATGACAATCCAGTCAATTCGCTTGTAGAAATACAATTCATTTAGCTAAAGATATCATAAATATGTAAAATATTACTGACCTTGAAAAACGACCTGACATGGGCTTACTTCCAAACCGTATATTTATCCATCTATAGTTTTGGAATAACGCGATCTTCAATTACGCCAGCAATCTTCAACAGAAACGATCAAATCCCAACTTCAAACCTGCTTATTCGTTTCATCATAATACTGCAATACTTTTTTTGTGTGTCCACGACATTTTTGTGTCTATTTGTATTATCTTCATGTACTTTTCTCTTTCAATCAAAGCGCCATGAGCACCGAAAGGTGGACCTGTGCGCTATACAAGAAGCCATTATTTTTAGTATTACGATATGACGATGCTCAGCAAATGACGCGCCCGCTTTTAATTTAGCAAAATATCTACATGTATATTGGATTACAAAAGTGTGTAGGCTCCAGATTATATGATAATAATGTTGATAAATACATGGATAACATATTATACATTTTCCATCCTAATTATATGCTCAAGACGCTCAGAGCAAATTAATTGGAGTAATGAAATACAAGGTAATAAAAGTCAAGAGGTACCCTTAGATAAATAAGTCTTAAGGTTGCCCTTTAAGGAAGATAGTGATGTTGAAGTTTTCAGACTCAGTCACGTCAGTGGAAGGGCATTCCACAGAGTTGGTCCTGAGTGAGCAAATGCTCGTTCACCCCATGATCTCTTTGTAATCGTAACTTGTAAATGATTACTGGCAGCAGAAGATCTTAATATTCGCGTAAGTTGCATGCGTGAATTAAATCATTGTTTCAACTGGGTGATGTCCCATGATGATGTGGAATAATAAGATAAAAATGTTGACATCAAGAGCAACCAGTCATGCCAATGGAGATCTAGCTTCCGAAAATTAGTTTTCATTCATATTTTAACTCTGCCTTTTCCTTGTCCTTCTTTGTTTCACAGAACTAGCTACGTTACAGTCACTGCAGATACAACATACAGGCAATAATACCAACCTCATCTGCAAGTTTTTACAAGATTTTTACAATGTTTTCGCCAGGGTATGTAAACTGTTAGCAATAATCGCCGGCAGACGTTGATCGGGTAACCGATATCATTGTTGTTAACGTCTTTCTGAAGTCGCCAACGTGGGAATCAATAGATCCTAAATTCGATGTTGATGCGTGAAGATGCATCATTCAAAGTTATCCCATATGCGAAACATTATGAGGGTTACCAATGACGTCATTTATGCAACATCTCGAAGAGATCTCAACGCTCTTTGAACAAACTTGTTAAAATTACAAGATACAGGAATCCGCTTGGTTAAACTACTACTACTAAATAATTATTACCATTTTTTTGTAGCTTTTGGTGAAATTCTGATCATTCCTGGCTATGTTTAAAATTTATGACTGATAGTACTATTTCTTAAAAAATATTTTGGATAATTATTATATTAATATTACTTAAACGAAAATATTAAGTAGTGATCAGGAAACGGGTATACTATTTTCCTGGTGTTGTATAGCACTGATTGGGCTATATATCTGCATAATGTATAAAAACAGTAGCTCATTACAGACAATTTATACTTGTCCAAGTGATATCACGCACTTAGTCTGTTTGGGTAGCAAAATGGGTGTTTTCCTCAAAATTATCGTCGACTTACAAAAACGTCACGGTGACAACATCAGAATGTTTGAAAACTATTTAGATATTTGCCAATAGGATTAAAGAGTGGTAGTTAGATGCATTTTTATCATTAAACATGTCACAAAGATATTTTGAAGTGTATTCTTGAAGAGGCTGTTCAAACGGCATTCGGGAATATCATACATTATGATGCCAATGTATTTGTGTTTCTTTTAACTTTGTAGTATGATTGAAAATTAGTGATTTCCTCAAACTTTTCTGCCAATATAAACGTTTGATATGTATATATATATGTATATATATATAGATGTGCAACAAAGTAATAAGAAGAATCATGTTAACATAATTATTCTGGAGATTGGTGAAGGACCCATCACACCAAACACGGCACGGCATCGCGGCACCACATCATGGCGCGGAATTTACGCGATATCTTGGTTGCTATTGGCCAGTACGATAGTCCGCGCAAAAGATGTTCACCAATTGGCCAATCACAGAGTAGACATCGCGCAAATTGCTGTGCTGTAATGCCATGTCGTGATACCGTGCCGTGTTTTGTGTGAAAGGGCATTTAAGGCTAAGACGGTGCTATCGTTGATACGTATTTATTAGTCTTATGATAGAAAGGTGTACTAGTATCAGGAAATTATCATATTTTTAATCGAAACGTACCAAATGGACCCGTTGTATGAAACCTTCAAAGCGACAATCACACTGAAAATCAGTGCTATGGAATTGATGAAGTAATTCTATAGTATGTCGGTGTAATTGCTTCTTTGTCGGAGTTTCTTTTCGTCTATTAGTCACAGTGTCTGTAAAATTATATCGGCTTGTAAATTCACTGGCAGAATGTTGAGTGTGTAAAGTGAAAATATTCTTTGAGTTTTGAATATCATAAATTCATTTGTGCCTGTAATCAAGTCCTCCATGTGTTTTGTTGTCTGTGTAAATCCATTGATGTTGACCGTACCTGAATATGCATGGGAACAAAATTAAAATGTGAGCCACCAAACAGCGGGGACAAATATTTTCTCATAAAAAGGCATTGTAATAATACCCATAATGCTTATACTGTATCTCATGATTACGTATTGGGCTCAGTTGTTTGGTGATTCATATTTTAATTAATTTCATGCATATTCCGGATTGGTTGGCACTTCTGTAAATCATTTATTTCTGGAAAAACAGTAACAGAAGAAACAAAAAAATGTTAATATATTGATTCACCCAAACGGGTTTACTCTGTATGAAAACAAAATTTTATCATGTTTCAATACTTTGGGGGATTTTTGCTCATTGGGATTATTATATTGATTCTGATAAGTAATGTATTTATGACTCAATAAGCGTGTTTGCACCAGTTGTATTTCTGCCCGATATTAAATTTTATAACGCGGTTATTTTACCTTTGCCCTAGTAAATATGAAAGAAGGGAGAGAAAAATCATAAAGAACCAGAATAAGTACAAATCAACCATTAAACTCCCGTTCCCACTAAAATTCACTAATCAGTTTTTATCTCGGTCTATACGTTCACTGTTACAGACTATAAAGTAGTGAAATCTTAGACTAGATTTGCAATTGGAAATGCGATCAAAATATAATATGTGCAGGCGCGTATAGCCAGAGGCTGGCGGAGAGGGTGGGCGCCTTTCGTTAAAATTGAGAAAAAAAATGAACAAAATACGTAGACAAACGGAGGGACAAATTGGTGCACCCTTTGTGAAAATGGTGTCCGCCCTGTGCAAGTGAAATCCTGCATGGCTATGTATCTGATGTGATTAAAAATAAAATGAATATGTGAGGAATTATGTCGGCAGAGTTATCATCAAAAATTTATGTAAAAGTACTGCTCTTTGCCATTTTTAGATCATACGTGTGGCTCAATGGTAGAGCGTCTGCCCCATGAACGGAAGGTCGTGGGTTCGATCCTCGGTCGAGTCATACCAAAGACTTATGAAAATGGGACCATCTGCCTTCTTGCCATGCGCTCGGCATTTAAGAATGGCCAGGGTAATAATAATTGTATATTATGCAGGGCTTCTTGAAGAACAGCTTACAGCTGAAAGTGGCTACCCTGGGTAAATAAGAGGTATTATTATTATTATTATTACATAGGCCTTCAAGAGGAGTAACCACATGTTTGCAATGAGCATGTTGCTGTCATGGTAACTGCTTGGCCTGATTTTTACAGAATTTGTTGATGACTCTGCTAATCAGTAGAATAGTAATTGTGAATAACGATGTAAATAATAGTTTTAATAGCTCATTATCTGCTCGTTCATGTATAGCACTACATTATATTCGACTTTTTACTCTTCATATAATAAACTGTCTCTTGTACTTAATGGCCACATTAATTATGTGATAATTCTTTACACTTGTGTATATTTATGAAGAAAAACATTTATCGTGTTTTGAGGCTTATAACTCGATAACATCTGTGTTAGAATACAAGTAGGCCTATGTTTAGACTGAGGAATGCCTTTGTTCTGCATACGCAAGGAGTTAAAAATTGTGACAACTTTATTCGATTGTGAAATCTGATCATGATGATGCCTTGATCAGATTCTAGCAACTACATTTACAAAAACACCACTATACTATTGAAAATGATCATTATACACGTTTATGAACTTTGACAGGTTTAGGGGAAACGAAAGGATTCTTTCTTTGGTATATGTTGCATCTAAGTACAGACTATTTCGGGTTGGCCCCCGTCGGATACAATGGTCATTAATAATTTGACAGAGTTTGCTTTAGGTTGGGTTTCCCCAATCATTGGCCAACTTTGGTTAATATTGATATAACCAAAATAAGTTTGTCATAAAGGTCGATTACTGATAGATTTTATTGATTAGTTTTATGATGAGGTGTATGTATTCGTGAATTTATGACCAAGTGCAAGTTTCAGCTTTTTGTAAGCCCCGGTCACATAGAACCCCGGAAGCAACACGATTCACCCCGACTCGTTGTTCTGAGGCAATTATCTGTAAATTAACAAAGAGTCGGGGCGAATCGTGTTGCGTCCGGGGTCCTATGTGACCGGGGCTTTAGAGAAATATGATACATCAGCTTCGCACTCACTGTACATACTGCACAAATAGATAGGCCTAAAGAGCGACTCTATGCATTAGATAACAGGGGCCAATAATATCGAAATAGTGTTAGCTATCCTGTTCTTGGTAAAAGACGTCTTAACTCTTTGTGCTACCATGTTAATGTGTCTGACACAAACGTTGATAGGTCTGTGTTATTTTACGAGAGTGGCACAAAAATTTAAAAACGCTTTATCTTAGCAAGAAGAGGATAATTAAGACGATTTCGTGCAATTGGTTTATATCAGTTTTTGCCAATTGCTTGTTCGTCACGGCAAATGTAAATATAACCTCATGATACATAGACTCTAAAGGCCCAATCGTGCATTTGCTTTTATAGACAATGTATGGGTAAGGAAATACTCGGGAAGACTCTTAGCTGACGTCGAACTTGACGTATTCCTGCGCGCGGAGAGCGTATTTTGAATTTCATTTTCGTCTTGTCATAGATCATTCGCAAGCTATAAAAGCAAATGCATGGTGGAGCATTGAGATTCATGTCTGATAGCAACAGTTGCTAAGCACGGAGTATTTTGATCAAATAACCTTTGTAAAGTGTGTGACCGCCCGATCAGCTGTAGGTGTATTTTTTAGATGGAACTTTAATTAAGATACCGAAATAGATATTGAGTTTTGAAATAAATTGTTATCCTTTTCCCGGATCAGCTCGAGTTGAGGAAGAATTATTTCCGCGTCAATTTTCATCGTGTATGTGAGTGTGTGCGTGCAATGTGCGTGCAAGCGAGAGTGGATGCGCATGTGAGAGTATATATGGGGTGTTGTTCAAAATCAGCTGCAAATCAACTGCATTTTGAAAAATTTTAAATTGCGCATTTAACAAGACGCACATGAAACATTGATGTTGATTGGCGAGTTCAACTACAACTTGCGAAATTGCAACTTTTGAACAACACCCCTATGTGTGTTCGAGAATGCATACGCGTCCTACCATTTTTTGAAAATTATGAATTATTGTGAAAGCGTCGTATAGTGTAGTTGTTCGGACTCTCACCTTTAAAAATTAGAGGGTCGTAGGATCGAATCCCACCTATGTAATTAATTTCTTTCAGCAAGAATTTTCCCATTGTGCTGGACTCGACCCAGGTGAGATAAATGGGGACGGCAGGAAGAAATTCCTTGTAATGGTTACCAGCTAAAGCTGGATAATAATTAGTGTACAAAAATTCATCACCATGAGCATCAAGAAGGTGGACCATTATTATGCTTGAATGAAATTTTGAGTAAAGTATGCAATATAAACGTGTCTTCATTATCATCCTCATCATCCTCCTCATCATCATCATCATCACCATCGTCATCCTCATCATGTTTGAGATCTCAACTCTTATTCTTGATATTAGCAAATGTCTGTACTCCAACTCCAACAATCTTCCTTTGTGTGCACTATGTTTTATTTACACAAACATTGTATTGCCTTTCCAAAAAAAAAACATGGCACTACGACTTACATTATTCCAATTGACAATTGTACACACCAGTAACAAAACATGTACAACACACAAAAATATTCAGAAATTCTATACTATTCATATTTACATGGAAGGTTTCAAAAATTACAATTTACAAGTGAAGCTTCTACCAGCATATGTACAAATTTCATACAAAATGTCACAATCCTACCAATTCAACCTTTGTACTCTAACAAAAGGAAAATAAATTAAAGTATCAAATTAGCTCATTCATTCAATTTCCAAGAAATATTAATATTTTGAAGAAAAAAATACAATGAAAGGCCTCCCAACCCTAATAACGGAAAAAGAGAAATGATTTGCTAAAAATCAGAAAGATGACAGGTTTCCTCACAGGACTGTGTAGTAAAATTGTCAAGAAAATAGGAAAACTCTTTTGAAATGGAATTGAATCTCTCTCAAATTAGTCGAAAATTCATATTCTTTTCTCAAAATTCCTAATGGTTGGGGGTCTGCAATAAACAATGACCCTCTTTGGATGGAGCAGATAAACTTGGCATCATTTCAAAGATGTGAACAAGCTTTGTTATTTCTTGCTGATATCCCGGAAAAAAAGAAATTCCATGTTTTTTCCTTCAGCAAGAAATTCATCTGAATTGATATTTCTTGAAATGTTTGCAGGCTTTTGGGGAAAGATTAGCTTCGTGGCAGGTTACTAATACGACAAAAACTCTTCAAATACTTCGCTGAGTGGATGTGTGTACTATATAAATCACATTTGTCATCATCATAATCAATGCCTAGGAAACTAGAATAATCCAGATTTTCATCGGTCATATAATTATTATTCAAGTAAGTTCTACTTCCAATTGTGCTAACAAGGTTTGTATCATAAAACTAGGAGAGGTGCATGAAGAGTTGGAGACAATAATCAAACTGTTTGAATGTACAGAAATGCAGTTCTTACAGTTTTACAATATATGGTGTACATATTCATTTGCTTTTTACAAATGGTGTAACAATCTAAGGGGGTGTTGCTATAAAGTTGGAATTGAACGTCAACTTCAAATTACTTGCAAATCTTTATTTGCGCACAGTCTGGGCTTTGAACAAGACATGCCGGAAACAATGATTTGATTGGTGCAATCCAATCAACTGCAACTTGCGATCAATTGCAACTTTTGAACAACACCCATAAATGTGATAATATTGTGAGTAAGACTACAATCAAATCTCTTGAAAAACTGGAGAAAACATTTTCATTTGCAAAACGAGCGAGAGCAATCACAAATTTCTGGGTTTGACGAAAGTGCATTGCAAAACAAATAATCTCCAACAATTAATGTTAATCCGTAATGATGTAAATATTTAGTATTAATCTACATGTTCTCCATGAAAAAGAAATGCATAATATTCACTAACATCTCATGTATTGAAAGGTCTGATTGATAAGCAGACTTTCTCATATTAAAAAAGAACCTATACAAGTTTATAACTACATCATTCATTTCAGTCCAAATGATGTCATAGTGTAAATGCAATCTGACAGTGTCCATTTGCCTAAGTCAATTGTTTCTTGCAGAGATTTTCGAAAATATACCATATGAATGATTTTGTTAACATCTATGACTTAATTTGTGGGGTCATGAATACCTCTACAAACAGCTTAATGAAATAAAAGAGTGGAGGTTATTTTGCAAAGAGAATATCTACATTGTGATGATGTAGTGTGAATACATATATTTAAAAGCACGTTATAGAAAACGAGTGACCAGAAATTTTTTCAAGATGGTGCAAAAATGTAACAATTAGACAATTAGTATATTGCACAACCTTACAAATCTTGCTTACGATTTAATGAAATACTGGCAAGGGATGTACAAAAGACTTTTCTTCTTCTACACACACAAGGATTAAGTTCAATACATTGAAGCTTCATTATTCCCTAACATATAAAATGGCTGTATACAAGCTCGTTGCTCCGCAAGTAACAAAAGATTGACCTTTCGAAAAAGCAAACCAATGGAAAAGATTGAAACATGACAAATCATATATTCCACATTCACCCTTCACTAGCCTAAAAGACATTACATGGTGTCAAAACCAACCAGTTTGTGTTCATGAAATGCTCAGTGATGCCCAAGACAATGGCACAAACTGAACTTGAAACATGACGGCAGTGAATAGATCTAATGCTAAATCATACATACCAAATAACTTGTCGAAATATCAAACAGGTGCTCACACTTAAATCAAGTACAACAAAAACTTGCATTCACAAAATGGTTCGGTTGTTCAAACATGAAATTAATCCTTATTTTATACAGATTAGTGCTGTCACAGACATAAATAAAGAAATTACATTACATATTTTTTTCCGATTTTACAAACTTTAAATTCATTTTACAGGTAAAAAAATACAATATGACATTATCCCAGACACAAATGTAACTACAGGGGAAAAGTAAAATGCTTATCTGACATTAGTAGTCTAATAAATTGATCAGACATAGCACCACCATTTTTTCATTGCCAATATCTTGAAGACATCAACAGACAATATATAACCTCAATTTCAAAACGACTAATTCCTGTGACCTAAAATCTGCACAATATTCTCTCTTCTACTTACTGCCAGATTCTATATCTTGTGTTAAGGAATCTTGAATTGAATTGGATTTTGTAGATGTGCAACATTCTCTATAAAGTGTCCTGACAAAAAAAAGGTTAAAAAATAATTCTTGACCGAAACAATCTGCTCTGAATCAAAAACAGGTCATTACCAAAAACCTGAAAATGACGAGCCATGTTATCGTTGTGTGTCATTAGTACTGTTTTTCCACGCAAAATGCGATAAATCAGAGATAAAAATAAAGGTCAATGAATGATTCATTACAAAAATGAAAGTCAGGCGAAAGCTCATGGAAAAATCTATCAGTATGCTATAAAAGTGAATGCAGGCATACCTCTAGCACACTTCCTGGCTGAGGCGACAATATTTTGTATCATCGTCTGCCAGACTTGACTCGCACTTATGCTATTTTCTGGTTCCTTTTATCCTCTAACCATATAATACGATGTATCATGCTGTGCATGTAATTATGTAAAATATCTTTGTTGTATGGATGTTTTTGGATATAAATAAATAAAGTTCAAGTTCAAGTTCAAGTTCAAGAGCAATGTCACTTGTACAGTCAACCTGGCTGAGGGGGTGTTGCTACAAAGTCGCAATAATAGCAAGCACCAATCGAAACCATTGTTTCATACGCATCTTGTCACAAGAGCAGACAGAACACCAATGAAAACGTGTGTCCCAATTTACAGTTCACTTGTGATCAACTGCAACTTTGTAGCAACCTCCCCCCAGTCTATCTATAGAGACCATCTGTCTAAGTTTGTCTAATATGGCTCACCTACAAATTTAAAAGTGTACTTTAGGACATAGCAAAAGATCTATCCTACATGTAGCTTAATGCTCTCATTACCGGCTACTTTTTGAGAAAATTACAACTTTCATTTTCAATCCAATTTTTCAGAAATGGAACTCGGACAATACCCCTACTGTTTGTATTCATTGGACAGCTGCAGTCTCTAGCTTTCGAATGGTACATGACTCAACAGTAGTAGGGCAGTATATAGTGAAACAAGAGCAGATTCATTCTTCCTTGCATACAGTGTTCAATGGCGCCAAAATGCGACTAAGGGACTGAGATGGTTAAGTGTCCATTTTTCCCCTTTCCTCCTTGGTGGTCATGAAACAAAGGCTTGATTCTACTCCATAAGCTAAATGTAAAGATGAGCCACTGATAAAATGACATGGAAACGGATAAAACACATCATAATTGGACTAGCAGAGAATGTGGTTACTGCAGCATATAACAACATAGCATTTTCTTCTCACGAGCATCATAAGACAATATACATAATGATGCTTGGTGGATGAAAACAGAATTAACAGATTGTTTACATCTGAGTACTAATGCAACGTGCCTTGAGCACTCCGCAGAGTGGATACGTGCGCTATATAAATTGCATCTATTATTGTTATTATCTGCTATCAAAACACATATCATACATTTCTTGTTCTACAGAAAATGAGAAATGTTACTTGATTGAAGAGAATCAATGTCCATCTATATTTCTCCACAACCACACATTAACCCTTATTATGTTGAAATGCTATAATATGTGTAACTTGTGCATAAACTTGTAATTGGTATACTTTGGGTTAAAGTTCTACCAAGATTGTGAGAGGGAAAAGGTATAGCAACAATATGAGAATGAAGAAATTCATAACAATTGCTCATACTCTGATACAACAGCATGCAATACTGTAGGTGCAAAATTCTAACAAATATCTGCATGACTGAAAATTATTTTTCCCCAAAACTCCATCATGTTGCAATGCTGGGTAGGATCTATGAGAAACACAGGAGGTGTCTTTTGAAAACAGATATTTTAGTAACTATAAATGCCAAACATGAATTACTTAGAACCCTATGATCCATATTATCATCTAATGGCAATAGTGCATTAACAAACTTTCAGAAGCATTTTGAACGTGCATTTACGTTACCTTGATATACAAAAGCTGAGCATTGAGATTAGTTGCCAACCTAAAATCAGACTCTTTGCCTATATTACACTTGATAAATGAGTTCAAGCTAACCAGAAGTCATATTCTTTGTTTCCATCATTTGGATGACGGGTATCATAGTCAATAATTGTCAGTACATATTCAAAACAAAAGAATACCAAAATGAATTCAGGTGTCGATCTGAAAACCTTTCATTTTTCAATGGAAATTAAGATAAATATGCCATACAATTCTACAGTTGTGACATCATGGACCAAAACAATTTGTTCTGTTACGCAAGTGTTGTGAATAGATATTGTGCATCTGTACACTGGGTGTATGTGCTATACACTGACCATAGTGTCTACTAAGCTGGTCTACATGTTTGGTCAGTGGACAATAAAATGTTTTCCACGGAGAGAGGTGCAATGCATTATGGTACGCTGATGTTCTGCATTCAAAGATCTCAGCCCAAGAAGCGAAAGAGGTCAGAACAAGTAAGGAATACGATTTTAGGTTGACAGATTAAAAAATTCATAGCTATCAATTATTAACACCAATGAATATTATTAGGTTGCTCAAGGTGACATGCATGAAGTTAACAAATTGTTGTCTTCTAAAATGTTGTAAAGCGAAATATGTCTGACATTGTAGGGAGAGTGATTTTTGGTCGACAGAACTGTATATTCAGTGAATGCAATGTTTGTTATACATCTAATACACCATCCTCCTTGTCTTGATCCTTCTCGCCTTCAAAGAACTCATTCGCAGGCTCGATCCTGATGAGAGAAAGAGAGAGATATTAAGGAAGGTTAAATCACTGAGTACGCCTTATTCAGGAGCACAGAGTTTGGAAGACAATTAAGATTTTACAGACTTGTATTAACAAAGTTGATAAATGTCTGAGGCACAACTGTTAATGTCCCAATCTGAAAGAAGTATCCAAAGCTTTACTTTCAAATCTCTGAGATAGTACTCTGAGATAGTGCATTTGGATTAGAGGGCCATGCAACAAAGCTCAGATGTGGTGTACACCATGCATAAATTTCTCTAATGTAATGTACTCAAATCTTCTTTAAATGAAATTGTAGTCTGCTTGACTTACAGATAATTTACAAAGATAGTAATGGAATGGATTGACAAGGAATGTAGTGTCTACATAGATTTTCTACATGTTTGGTCTTACCTATCATCTTGTTCCTTTGTGCTGTTCCTAACATCTGGGTCTGGTTCTTCTACGTTCTCTAGACTAGGTATATCAGGAGGGACATCGTGCATCTGTACACTTGGTGCGTGTGCTATACACTGAACATAGGGTCTATTAAGCTAGTCTATATATTTGGTCTTACCTATCATCTTGTTCCTTTGTGCTGTTCCTAACATCTGTGTCTGGTTCTTCTACTTTCTCTAGACTATGTATATCTGGAGGTACATCGTGCATCTGTACACTTGGTGCGTGTGCTATACACTGAACATAGGGTCTATGAAGCTAGTCTATACATTTGGTCTTACCTATCATCTTGTTCCTTTGTGCTGTTCCTAACATCTGTGTCTGGTTCTTCTACTTTCTCTAGACTATGTATATCTGGAGGGACATCGTGCATCTGTACACTTGGTGCGTGTGCTATACACTGAACATAGGGTCTATGAAGCTAGTCTATACATTTGGTCTTACCTATCATCTTGTTCCTTTGTGCTGTTCCTAACATCAGGGTCTGGTTCTTCTACGTTCTCTAGACTAAGTATATCTGGAGGTACATCATGCATCTGTACACTTGGTGCGTGTGCTATACACTTCAGGTTGTCTTGGACTGATTGTCTCACTTGGTCAATGTACTACAGGGATAAAAACCAGAAATAAAATGGTAAAATAATTTTCTTTTGACATCTACTGGAGAGACTATACTCAATACATGTTTGATGAATATCTTGGAGGAAATGGATGCCACATCTGGGATTCAATACCTCAAGTCTAATCCACAAGACCTTGAAAGTTCCACAGGAGGGTCATACAGAAATATGCACAAAGGCAAGTACGCTTTTGATGATTCACAGCCAATAATGGCGAGAGTAATTATTCCAATTTAACAAAGACAGAAAAGGGTCATTTATGCTCTGACTGTCACGGGTCAAACATTAAAAATAAGCATTAAAAATGAAATTGCTGACAGGTTTTGTGGAAGCATGCATTTTTCTTAAAATGGATTATTTTGTTTAAATTTGTTTCATTTTGTTACTTCAGGCAACCCCAACTCAAGCTTTGCTTTCAGCGTATTTGCCTCCTTTGATTGTACAACTTTGTTATGTTACTTTATATTGATTATGTTTGTGCTAATGGGAATAAATATTCAATTCAATTCAATTCCATTCAATTTAATCAATTGATCTGGAAGGCAACCATTTTACACTGACCCACATATTCATCATCACTATTCTAACCTTACAAGAATGATTGCTCTTCCTGATCAACAAATCAGTCAGAATTTTCTCAGAGAATGACACATGATGCAGTGACAAAATCAGGGCAATTATAGCTATTCAACAATGCAATGGCCAAAGTCTTTTCACAACCAAACAATACCAAAACATTATTTCTTGGGGTGTTGCTAGAAAGTTGTAATTGATTGCAAATCAACTGCAAATCAACTTCAAATGAGTTACAAATTGAAAAGCGCATGTTCCTTCAGACACGGTCTGCGCTTCTAACAAGGTATGCATCAATCCATAATTTTGATTGGGGTGTGACGATCAACTGCAACTTGCAATCTTTTGCAACTTTCTAGCAACCTCTGCTTGGACTGACTGTCTTACTTGGTCAGTGTATGCAAGAATGAAAATCAGGAATAAATAGCGAGCCTGTTTATAGCTAGTCAAATATTGAACACACTTACCGCTTTTGTGTTGAGGTTCTCGATTCTGGTTGTTGTATCTGGATGCAACGTGAAGTCTGGTGCAAAGTATTCAAAGTAATCTGGAGATAAAGAGTTCATGGGTGAAAATAGTTATTTCTCAAATTTATATAACTACAGCGTATAAAGTAGATTTCAGACTTACCACAAAAATGTTTTTCCTTTGAAGTTTTTTAATTTTTCAGAATTTATAACACATATTTAGGTACTGTTGTTGTATTTCAATGAAATATGGCAGAGATCATAACATGGGAAATTTGGTGGGGAAATATTGTTTGACTTTGCTGTGAATTACTGGTCCTGATGGGGTTAAATAAATTCATATCATTTCATAAAATGGATATCAATATCAGTTTGAAGGATCAATCTCATTCAAGTATGGTCAATAGCTCCACAAAGGAATGCAATATTCCTCTATAGGTGGAATTTCTGTGTTGGTGATGATGGAAAATAAGCTGGAATGTTATTTGCCAATAATATTTTACTCACCGTTATAGGGAAGTTCATTGCTAACGTCTTCATTGAGTAATAATGATGTTTCATATGTCCTGCAGAATTGTAAATGAGAGGGGAAATCACAATTTGAAATTCAAAAAATCAACAAAAAAAATTGGGTTGTGCTGAGTAGTTGAAAGTATCTTGTAAATGTGCTTAGCACTGGATACTCACTGGAAAATGATAATGACTAGGCAGAAATAATTTTCAGCAGATAATGATTAAGTGAAAGTAAATCAATTAAAAGTGAATTAAGAAAATTACTGTCACAATTTTATCATGTACAAATATCAAGAAATTTGGACCTCTCATGGCTACCAAACACTCGATTTTTCATCCATCTGTAATAGCCTATATAAACTATAGCCTATATAACAAAACAATTACTTGAAATCTCTCAGATATTTGTACTATTATGAACAATTGAATAAAATTTGATATTATCAGTTTGGCCTTGTCTTTTTATCTTTCTGCAGTCACCTTGCTTTGGATGGATTAATGATAACCTTGTGTTTCCTAATTTGTTTGTTTTGTTTTTTTTCCTCTCAAACCAATTCATTGAATACCATGTTAGAATTCATTTTTAATATCTTTCATGAAATTAATAAATAAAATATTGAAAACTTACCAACATCTTGCTACATTCCTGACAGTGTAACCGCCGCCACCCATGACAAGGAGGGGTACATTGAATTGTTTGACGTACTCTACACACTCTCCATGACCCTTGATACTNACACACTTACCGCTTTTGTGTTGAGGTTCTCGATTCTGGTTGTTGTATCTGGATGCAACGTGAAGTCTGGTGCAAAGTATTCAAAGTAATCTGGAGATAAAGAGTTCATGGGTGAAAATAGTTATTTCTCAAATTTATATAACTACAGCGTATAAAGTAGATTTCAGACTTACCACAAAAATGTTTTTCCTTTGAAGTTTTTTAATTTTTCAGAATTTATAACACATATTTAGGTACTGTTGTTGTATTTCAATGAAATATGGCAGAGATCATAACATGGGAAATTTGGTGGGGAAATATTGTTTGACTTTGCTGTGAATTACTGGTCCTGATGGGGTTAAATAAATTCATATCATTTCATAAAATGGATATCAATATCAGTTTGAAGGATCAATCTCATTCAAGTATGGTCAATAGCTCCACAAAGGAATGCAATATTCCTCTATAGGTGGAATTTCTGTGTTGGTGATGATGGAAAATAAGCTGGAATGTTATTTGCCAATAATATTTTACTCACCGTTATAGGGAAGTTCATTGCTAACGTCTTCATTGAGTAATAATGATGTTTCATATGTCCTGCAGAATTGTAAATGAGAGGGGAAATCACAATTTGAAATTCAAAAAATCAACAAAAAAAATTGGGTTGTGCTGAGTAGTTGAAAGTATCTTGTAAATGTGCTTAGCACTGGATACTCACTGGAAAATGATAATGACTAGGCAGAAATAATTTTCAGCAGATAATGATTAAGTGAAAAAAAAATTAAAAGTGAATTAAGAAAATTACTGTCACAATTTTATCATGTACAAATATCAAGAAATTTGCACCTCTCATGGCTACCAAACACTCAATTTTTCAACCATCTGTAATAGCCTATGCAAGCATATATAACAAAACAATTACTTGAAACCTCTCAGATATTTGTACTATTGTGCACAATTGAATAAAATTTGATATTATCAGTTTGGCCTTGTCTTTTTATCTTTCTGCAGTCACCTTGCTTTTGATGAATTAATGATTAAAATGAATTTATTTATTTATTTTTTTTATTTTTATTTTTTTTATTTATTTATTTTTTTTAATTAATGATTAAAATGAATAAAACCTAGTGTTTCCTATTTTTTTTTTCAAACCAATTCATTGAATACCATGTTAGAATTCATTTTTATATCTTTCATGAAATTAATAAATAAAATAATGCTTACTTACCAACATCTTGCTACATTCCTGACAGTGTAACCGCCGCCACCCATGACAAGGAGGGGTACATTGAATTGTTTGACGTACTCTACACACTCTCCATGACCCTTGATACTTAGACTGAAACATCCTAATCTGTCGCAACCTAACGAATCAGCTCCACACTGTAAATATGACCATAAAAGAATATGTATTCTATATTACATTTTCACTGCCAGTATTGAGTTAAATAGCTACAATAAAATATACTTACAAAATAATTTATCGTTTTCACTATAGCGTGGATAATGTAACAGTAGCCATTGACAACTATTTGTTAAGCGCCTTGAGCACTCGGCAGAGAGGATCCGTGCACTACAATGTATATAAATTGCATCTAAATTATTAAACAAAATACTCTCAACAAAATACTTGATACTAAGACTAAAACATCCTAATCTGCCACATCCTAACGAATCAGCTCCACACTGTAAATATGACAAAATAAAAATTGTTTTTAAAATAGGTTGTGGATACTTTCAATATCTAATATTTTTGATGTACCATATACACTTTATATTTTTTACAAAACTCAACTTGCAGATTTGGAACAATAATTATAATTGGAGTTACAAAGAAGGACAGAGTTAGAAATGAAGATTTGAGAATGATAACAGCAGTTCAAGATGTAGTACAAGAAATAAAATCAATAAATATGGGCGGGGCATGTAGCAAGGAGATGTGATAACAGATGGACACATAAAGGAACAGATTAAACCAAAAGACAATACACCAGAAGAAGAAGCATACAAAGCGGGAGATGGATGGATAACCTCAAGATTGCGACAGTGTCAGATGGAAAAGACTGGCACAAGATAGAAAGAGATGGGAAATCGATGATGCGGCCTTCCTTAGGCAATGAAAATGGGCTAGACAGATAAATATATAGTCCAGTTGAGGACTCCGTGTTTTGATCCCCCCCCCCCCCCCNGTCCCTGTGTGTTCAGTGTAATAATACGCAGAGGCCGGTGCTATCAGAACACAGAGTCTTCAAAGGGACTAATAGATACACTGAAAAAGAACCATTATGCTTCACATTAAGAATAGATCAGTCTCATGTCTCATCATATTCTTGACCATGGAAATAGGAGCCTCATCTCTCAGATATAAAATTCTCTTAAAAATTGTATAACATCACTGCTATCATACAGTATCATACTGCTATCACTGCTTTTGGTCTACTTATACTGCTATCATACTGGACACTGCTATCGACATCCAGAGTTGGCTGCAAGTGGCCTCATTCTATGGGAACCACTGCATGGGTGACAGGGACGTGCCAGAAAGCACAAGACCTATGTTGACACTTTAAAAGCAGACGCTGGAGCAGTTGGCACAGATGAACTGAAAAATATCATGATGGACAGGAGTAACTGGAGGATCCATACTAGGTCTCGGCAGTTTGGCCGACCTGAGCAGAGAAAAAGAAGAATAACATCAAGATATCAGTATCAATGCCATGAAAGAGAATTGACTGCTTACCTGCAAGACTATACATGTTGGTCTGTAGAATTCCATTACACTCTGTATGACTGGCTTGAAGAGACCTGAGTACATGAGATCATCTATACCGTCCTTCAGAGGAACATTGATTGAGTAATAGCGACCATTCTCGAGACCAACTTCGTACATGTCACCTGTTTAAAAAAAATGTTACATAAATATCTCGAGCAAAAGAATTCTATGACAAGACCAGAGTAAATGTCTATGAGATCAGCTATACTGTCCTTCAAAGGAACATTCAAAGAGAGGTAATAACCGATACACCAACCAATAAATTTGTACAAGTCATCTTTGTAAAATAAACATTTTGATAAAACCAATAAAGATGTCTGGGTAAAGAAATTAATTATATTAGAACACTAAGGGGTGTTGTTCAAAAGTTGCAACTGGTCGCAAGGTGCAGTTGATCCGAACACGCCATTCAAAATCATTGTTTCATGCCCAAACCGTGCGCTAATGAAAATGGGCTTTACAATTTGCAAAATGAAGTTGATTTGCAGTTGATTTTGAACAACACCCCTATAGTTACACAAAGATAAAATAGCAATGAAGATTCTCCAAAATAACTTTGTACATATCACCTTCGTAAAATGATTTTTGCCAAAGACATAAATGATGTTTAGGTAAAGGAATTCCATAACAAGACAAGAACACATGAGAATATCAAATGAATATTATCCTTCTGAATAGCAAACAAAACTTACGGCAGATAGCAAACAGATCTTTCCAGGACATTTACATTGTAATACACCAAGCTGTCCATTATCCATGTTTTTGTTACACTCTTATAAAGCATCAAGTTAAAGTAAAATGGAAAGGATGTAAGATATGAAGAAATATACCAAATCATTAATAATATTCACTGAATGAGATATTAGAATGTAAATAGTCAAACAGCTAGGCCAAGTATTTTCTCATTGGAGAAAGTATCAAGATTATTTTGTAAAGCCATTCGTCTGCAAGGTACACCCTTAAATTACTTACTTATTTACTTAGTAAACTGAAACTCATCGACTGTCAAGAATGTTGGAAGCTTGATTAAAATCTCACCTGTTCCCGGAAAGAAATGATTGCCATATTTGTGGAATGATACAGTCATGACCCTGTCTGTGAGGTAGAATGCTTCCTGAACACCATCTCCATGATG
>BQKZ01004643.1:0-31718 GCA_036244855.1 Temnopleurus reevesii | reverse complement strand
GGGGGGGGGGGGGGGGGGGGGGGGGAGGAGGTTGATTCAACCCCCGGCCTTTTTAGGGTTAACGGAATCCACTTTGACAGAAACTAGTTTAAAGGCAGGTCTGAATGGAACAAACGGCCACGGAAGTGGACTTCCAAACTAGTTTGGGAATCCACTTCACGTGGTAGATTTTCGTGACCAGAAACCAGTTTAGTTTTGAACGCTTCATATTCGGAAAGCAGCCTTAAGTGGTTTAAAAGAAGAGTCTACCCAACAATAATATTTCTTCAACAGGAGCAGAAAAAACAGATGAGCAGAACGAAAAAAAGTTTGAGCAAAATTAAACAATTAATATAAAGGTTATGAATATTTCAACATTTAGACAAATTGGCAACTAACGACGTCACAGTTGCACAACTAAATATTTATCATATCCATATCAATGTTATTAAATCGTGTTGCTTTTTCTCCAAAATTATAATTTCCTCAAAACTTGAACTATGGGATACCTGCATGATAGATATGTGGATCACCTTTTTGCATGTTTACATTGATACAAACTTTGTATCTTTCTGTAAAAATGCTGAATTTTACACCATAAACATAAAGAAAATCCTGGCTTGTTGTGCACCCATGATGTCATCAAATGGGCAACATGTCCGAACATTTTCACTAATTTGCTCATTTTTTTCAACTCTTTAAAAATCCATAACCTTTTAATTACTTGTCCGATTTTCCTCAAACTATTTTTTTGTTCTGCTTGTCAACTTCTCTCTGCAGACTGTTTTTCACTGTAGACTCTTCTTTTATAACTTTTAGGTGACATTGAAACGCTTGTATGAGGGCAGGAAATTATTCGTTGAAAATGCTTATCAGCATTATAGCTGGTCTGCTAAAGCCAGGGTAATAATGCTGCAAATTGTAGAGCTTTTAGGGACTTCTCTTGAAGAGATGATAAAACCAGTTCATTTCAAAATTGGTGGACGGAAGCTTGCGGACGTCGAAAAACGAGCTGTATCCAGAGAGTATTAACAAACTGTATCTGATTTGTGCTACAAATGATGCGCACATCAGTTGCACACTTTTCATTTGATGTGCAGATCAAGTGCGCACTCAGCCCCCTTCTATCAATTTCGAAAACTCACTGTTATCGCTATCAGTGGGTTTTCGAAATTGGTTGATGGAGACTTGTGTACGGTAAAAAATGAGTATCTAATGTGCGCTTCAAATGATGCGCATATCAATTGCGCACTTGTCATTTGATGCGCGCACTCGTTCTTTACCCTCCACAAGTCTCCGTCAACCAATTTCGAAAACAAACAACTATCATCAATTCTGCTAGACATCGCACTTTAGGGTTTTGCCACCCATTTTATACCTTCATCTCTTCCAATTTGATGAGATACTGGTCAATGAAATCTTTCGGATGTAGTGGATCCAGGTCCTTCTGGTGCGAGTCAATCTGGGCCTGGTTGAAGTTAAGGAAACCTCTGGCACAGCTCACCAGCTCCTTGAGGAAACCGAAGGGGAACTTCGAGATGCCGGGGATCGGGACGAACAGGGCCCAGCCACCTGCTCCAGGTAGCCTCATGCAGGAGTTCAACATGTGCAGAACCTAAACCAAAAGAAATTATATAATTCGTAATAATTTGTACCCTCCGTAAAATAAAAAGGGTAATGAATACTAGTTCACCGGCTGGCTCCCTGCTGACTACTCGTCTAAATGATTTTAACCACAAATTAACGCACAAATTGACGACTTTTAAAAGGAATATATTGACCCCTTTTCAGGGAACTACCTAAACTGCTGAAAGTGTCCAAGTCGAAAACTTACATGCTGGAACTCCTTGTCGCTGTACTTGTACTGGGTCCCGAAGATGATGGAGCAGATGACGTTGGCGACGGCCTGTCCGAAGAGGACGCTGGGGTCAAAGGAAGATCCCTGCTTCTCCGCAATCGCATCACTGAGCTGGGCCATCTCGGCAGCAACGGTTTCCTCGTAGCTCCTTTTGCCTACGCCGAGGCTGCGGAACACGGAGAGGGTGTACTTCCGCTGCTCCTTCCAAGACTCCCCGACGCCGATCAAGAGACCTGGCGATTTGTTTGGGGTTTTTTTTTTTTTGGGGGGGGGGAGGGTGAGAAAAAGAGGGAGAGAGAGCGAGGATAAGGAGAGAGAGAGAGAGAGAGAGAGAGAGAGATAGGAATAAGTGCAGCATTGTACCTTTAAATGTGGAAACCAGAGCAGCACTGGAAAAAAACCTTCTATGTACCATATTGCACCGTTTTGGGTGAAATAATCAAACTACATAAGGTATGATTTTGCAATCTGTGAAGTCCAAATCCTTATCCGATCGTGCCACACACCCATGCATAAAGTATATCAAACAAAGACTCCGTAACATTATACAGTGTCAAAATGTTGCACCTTTCAAAGTTCTGCTGCAGATCACAACTTACCACAATGGTTTTCATAATGTCCTTTTTCTTAAGCATGTGCATCAAATGGTGCAATATTGCACCTTTTCAGGTTTTGCTGGATATTGAATCTTTTCGCGAAGGTTTGCACCATTTTTTCGCCTTCTTTTCTTATTGTGTCTCGGCCTTCAACGTCACCATCTCTGAACGAATCTACACCCGAGTGGTAATCCTTTTCTACACTCATATACACCTAAGGCCGACTCACACCTTTGCGTTTTTAGCCTGCGTCGGGCCAGCGTTTTGTTTTAATGATAAATGCTACCCGAGCGCACAGTAGACCTACACGATGATCAGACGGTTGACTGACATTAGGTTGCTCCTAACGAATGTAGGACGAACTTCATTCCGCTATATGACCTGCGTCCAGGGCCGACGGAGGTTAAAACACAAGTTTGAGAGTCGGCCTTATGTCTCTGAGTTACTACCTATAAAATGGTCACCATTATGCGTAGAGATTTGCGTAACTCTACCAACAGCTATGTGAAAACAACCCTAGGGTCAGTCATGCCAATAACCATGTCAATAGCTGTAAATGGTCCTGGTTATCGTCGTCTTGGTAAGACGTCTTAACCTCTTGTGCCGTCCTCTTGTAATTAAGTTAAGTTAGGACTTTGCGTAAGTCTCCGAACAGCTTTATGTGAAAACAATCCCACTGGCCCATTGCTCGAAATGGTCCTAGCTATAGACCTCTTGCTAAGACGTCTTTATGTATTGAGCCACCCTAACCCATTGACTACTGGAACCGGGTAGTCCCTGCAAAAACCTATGGGAATTGTAGAAATCAGTAGTCAGTGGGTTAAGTTAAGTTAAGACGCCTCATCATGAAGTGGAAAAGGTCCCTTATTTCTTACCCGTTTGGCCCATGCCAGAGATTTCATCCAGCATCTGGCTATGCAGTCGGCTCTGCAGATCGGGGTGTCGGAAGGCTTCGGCAACTACGTCATAAGAGTTGAGGTGAACCACGACCTTTGGCCCGACCCGGAAAGACAAGATCTCACCGTACTTGTTAGCCCACGACTTTAAGAACGACGGGTACCAGTTATTCTGCTTAATTATATTCTTGAGAGCACGTGCTCAGCACAAGAACGGATACCACTCGTTCTTATAATCGTTCTTAACTAGTGAAACCCGTCCCAGGTCCTTACCTGTTTGGCCCATGCCAGAGATCTCATCCAGCATCTGGCTATGCGGTCGGCTCTGAAGATCGGGATGTCGGAAGGCTTCGGCAACTACGTCATACGAGTTGAGGTGAACCACGACCTTTGGCCCGACCCGGAAGGACAGGATCTCACCGTACTTGTCAGCCTACGACTTTAAGAACGACGGGTACCAGTTATTCTGCTTAATTATATTCTTGAGAGCATGTGCTCAGCACAAGAACGGATACCAGTCGTTCTTGTAGTACATCTTAACTAGTGGTCATCAGCATCACAGGTCCTTACCCGTTTGGCCCATGCCAGAGATCTCATCCAGCATCTGGCTATGCGGTCGGCTCTGCAGATCGGGATGTCGGAAGGCTTCGGCAACTACGTCATAAGAGTTGAGGTGAACTACGACCTTTGGCCCGACCCGGAAGGACAATATTTCGCCGTATTTATCGGCCCATGACGAGAAGAGGGCAAGATGGTCGGATTTCCTTTGAAAGAAATGAGTATAAACATAGAATTAGAAGCATGGGGGTTTCGATTTCATTTGTCAAAGTCACAGTCGACCGGGAGTACACGTCACGTTTGCGCGCAGATGCGCATATTCACGTCACAGCTATGATTGATCTGTGATGTTCCCTCCCAACATGCCCAATCGGTGACAAGCATTTTTTTTTAAATTTTCCAATTCGTTCACTGATCTGCGATGAGCCTCTAGACCAGTGCGTGGGTATTGTGTAGATGCCATTGTGACGTCATCTGGAATAAGTCGACTGAAATCGAAACTGACTTTGGGAGTGAACGAACGAGAGCAGTTGACGTGTCGACATTATTTTGTGAATATTTACTTCAGGTCGACTGTAACTACTACTATGAAGAATAAAGTCGAAAACCCCATATGAAAATAAACAATGTCATGTTAGATAGCCCTATACGTTATTATCGTTCGTATCGTGACGGCAGCCAAAGGCAGTACTGGCCAAAGGGTATATTGATTCGCGAAATTATCATCTTGCGTACAATTTCATTAAATCATCTTCTTCTATAAATTTCAACAGGTGTCGTTCAAACCTACTGTTCACACATGCCGTTAAACAAGTACCTGTTAAACATGTTTCCGTTAAAGTGGTTTAAAGCCGCATATCGGAGCGAGGTCTTGTTTATAGTAAAATACAAAAAAAAACCCCACAGTAATACCATACGTCGGCTTTATTCCCTAACATACAGCCTCAAGGTGGGGATATGCTGCTCGCCTAGTATCTTTAGGCTGTCTATCTGTGACAATCAATCGAGAATATGTCAGAATACCTTCAAGAATCCTTTCCAACTTTTGAATACATCACCTTATACGGTATTTGTATTTGTCTGTCGTTTCTGACTCGAAGTTGGTAAATGAAAAATAATGGAAATAATAAGCATCTAAACACATCATCTCTCTATCTCCTATTCAGAGGCGCGAGACAAATTAACTAAGTATATTACCCGGCCATATCATAGCGGTAGACGCTTCTGCATTTAAAGGAATAAATAGAGTAGCAGTTTGTTTAGTATACTGAAGATCCTTGATCAAAATCTTTACCTTACAAGTGTCCAAAGAACACCAAAGAAGGGTAGTCCCGTCGGCCCGGGTGGAAGGTTCTTGGTTCGAGTCACCAGGCGTTGCACAAACCACGCAACCACAAGGCCGAGTGTGACGGTTACCAATAACTGGTACAGTGATATCTCACGCAGGTCCAAGTTGATCATGATGGTATTATTTCAGTCAATTCTGAAAAGAGACACATGCGTTATGTTATATTTTCGACCCAATCATCTCAATGAACGATTAAGTACATGGTTGAAAGAAGGGTCCAAACCAATTGAAAAATAAGAAAATGGAAAAAACAAAACTGCCTCCAGCTTAAAAAAAGTAATGTCATTTATATGGGTATACATGCGTCTAAAATTCACGATGTTTTGATAAAGAGGTACCATGGTAACGCTAGATTTTTTAAAGCATAATAACACAAAATTTTTTAGAATGGTTAAAATAAAAAAAATAAACTTCTGCGAATTGGGCGTCAGGTCTGATGCTCAAAGGCGGTGACCATTACAACTGTTGTCGTTGAAAACTTTGATTTTAGATTCAAATTTCCACTTCAATTTTAACCATTTATGAAATATTTCGGTTATCATACTGTTCTGGGAATTTCACAGTGGAAATAATATAGTATAAGCAATATTTTAGAACCATTCTTGAGTGATGACATGCGCATTTTTTTTAATGAAACAATGTTCGATTATTCCGTTGATTGTTTAAACTTACTACTTTTATGATACACACATACCCGTTAATTAGTTGACAATTCCATTTTATTGATTTTATTTGTTTTCAAACATGTTTTGTTTACAATTTCTGTTTGACTTGGCAATAACCACTTGAAAAAATTCTACATTCTGGACTTCAACCTTTGAATGCGTTTAGGCAAAGAAGGGGTCGATGGACTTCGACACCCCTTTTTAATTCGGATGCCTGGTAAAAAAAAATATATAGATATTTTGGGCTATTAAGTATTTTTCTTTGGGGGTTTGGTTTGGTTTGGTTTGGTTTTATTCATCATAAAGCAACTCACAGTACACAGAAAATCAATATACAAAACTAATAAATATTAATTGAAATGATAAAATTACGGTCGGTATACTCCATTCAGATCCATTAGCATAATTGCTCTGTTTTTCCTGGGCTCTTCGAAAAAAATATCGACCGCCCTTCTTCGCCAGTGATAGTGTCATTATTAACCCCTTCATTCTTGTTGAAGTTCAATATCTTTTGATATAGGGCTCTAAAAATACCACATACATGAGTAGAAACAGCGAAAGTAATCTACACAATATATAACCATCACATTTACTCCACCTTTTGAGGTTTAACATCAAAATTTGTCGAATGAAAACAGGCTAAAATTGCCATTATTTGAATTGGCAACACAGTAGGCAATTAAAACTTCTATTTTTCCACGCAAATTGGCAACTTCCAACTTGTTAACACATCCTTTTTGGCCAATGTGGATTCAATTTTGTTATATCATACTTAGATAGAAGGTTCTAAAAAGAGAATTGAACGTTTTAGTGTTCCCAAACTGGGACAGGAATAATGATTACAATTGTAAATAATTATTGTGCCGAATGGGTTGATAAGCGAAATTAATTCATTTTAATTAAATTCAGCGTGCGCAAAGTAGCATGTCGTCTCTCGGCAAATACGAATAGAATTTTCTGTCACAGGCAATTTCACTAATGCCCTGTGTTCGGTACATGCATTATTGAGTTTAATCACTTAGCTTTATATTCCTCATGGTGACAAAGAAGCATGTCGTCTCTCGGCAAATACGAATAGAATTTTCTGTCACAGGCAATTTCACTAATGCCCTGTGTTCGGTACATGCATTATTGAGTTTAATCACTTAGCTTTATATTCCTCATGGTGACAAAGAAGCATGTCGTCTCTCGGCAAATACGAATAGAATTTTCTGTCACAGGCAATTTCACTAATGCCCTGTGTTCGGTACATGCATTATTGAGTTTAATCACTTAGCTTTATATTCCTCATGGTGACAAAGAAGCATGTCGTCTCTCGGCAAATACGAATAGAATTTTCTGTCACAGGCAATTTCACTAATGCCCTGTGTTCGGTACATGCATTATTGAGTTTAATCACTTAGCTTTATATTCCTCATGGTGACAAAGAAGCATGTCGTCTCTCGGCAAATACGAATAGAATTTTCTGTCACAGGCAATTTCACTAATGCCCTGTGTTCGGTACATGCATTATTGAGTTTAATCACTTAGCTTTATATTCCTCATGGTGACAAAGAAGCATGTCGTCTCTCGGCAAATACGAATAGAATTTTCTGTCACAGGCAATTTCACTAATGCCCTGTGTTCGGTACATGCATTATTGAGTTTAATCACTTAGCTTTATATTCCTCATGGTGACAAAGAAGCATGTCGTCTCTCGGCAAATACGAATAGAATTTTCTGTCACAGGCAATTTCACTAATGCCCTGTGTTCGGTACATGCATTATTGAGTTTAATCACTTAGCTTTATATTCCTCATGGTGACAAAGAAGCATGTCGTCTCTCGGCAAATACGAATAGAATTTTCTGTCACAGGCAATTTCACTAATGCCCTGTGTTCGGTACATGCATTATTGAGTTTAATCACTTAGCTTTATATTCCTCATGGTGACAAAGAAGCATGTCGTCTCTCGGCAAATACGAATAGAATTTTCTGTCACAGGCAATTTCACTAATGCCCTGTGTTCGGTACATGCATTATTGAGTTTAATCACTTAGCTTTATATTCCTCATGGTGACAAAGAAGCATGTCGTCTCTCGGCAAATACGAATAGAATTTTCTGTCACAGGCAATTTCACTAATGCCCTGTGTTCGGTACATGCATTATTGAGTTTAATCACTTAGCTTTATATTCCTCATGGTGACAAAGAAGCATGTCGTCTCTCGGCAAATACGAATAGAATTTTCTGTCACAGGCAATTTCACTAATGCCCTGTGTTCGGTACATGCATTATTGAGTTTAATCACTTAGCTTTATATTCCTCATGGTGACAAAGAAGCATGTCGTCTCTCGGCAAATACGAATAGAATTTTCTGTCACAGGCAATTTCACTAATGCCCTGTGTTCGGTACATGCATTATTGAGTTTAATCACTTAGCTTTATATTCCTCATGGTGACAAAGAAGCATGTCGTCTCTCGGCAAATACGAATAGAATTTTCTGTCACAGGCAATTTCACTAATGCCCTGTGTTCGGTACATGCATTATTGAGTTTAATCACTTAGCTTTATATTCCTCATGGTGACAAAGAAGCATGTCGTCTCTCGGCAAATACGAATAGAATTTTCTGTCACAGGCAATTTCACTAATGCCCTGTGTTCGGTACATGCATTATTGAGTTTAATCACTTAGCTTTATATTCCTCATGGTGACAAAGAAGCATGTCGTCTCTCGGCAAATACGAATAGAATTTTCTGTCACAGGCAATTTCACTAATGCCCTGTGTTCGGTACATGCATTATTGAGTTTAATCACTTAGCTTTATATTCCTCATGGTGACAAAGAAGCATGTCGTCTCTCGGCAAATACGAATAGAATTTTCTGTCACAGGCAATTTCACTAATGCCCTGTGTTCGGTACATGCATTATTGAGTTTAATCACTTAGCTTTATATTCCTCATGGTGACAAAGAAGCATGTCGTCTCTCGGCAAATACGAATAGAATTTTCTGTCACAGGCAATTTCACTAATGCCCTGTGTTCGGTACATGCATTATTGAGTTTAATCACTTAGCTTTATATTCCTCATGGTGACAAAGAAGCATGTCGTCTCTCGGCAAATACGAATAGAATTTTCTGTCACAGGCAATTTCACTAATGCCCTGTGTTCGGTACATGCATTATTGAGTTTAATCACTTAGCTTTATATTCCTCATGGTGACAAAGAAGCATGTCGTCTCTCGGCAAATACGAATAGAATTTTCTGTCACAGGCAATTTCACTAATGCCCTGTGTTCGGTACATGCATTATTGAGTTTAATCACTTAGCTTTATATTCCTCATGGTGACAAAGAAGCATGTCGTCTCTCGGCAAATACGAATAGAATTTTCTGTCACAGGCAATTTCACTAATGCCCTGTGTTCGGTACATGCATTATTGAGTTTAATCACTTAGCTTTATATTCCTCATGGTGACAAAGAAGCATGTCGTCTCTCGGCAAATACGAATAGAATTTTCTGTCACAGGCAATTTCACTAATGCCCTGTGTTCGGTACATGCATTATTGAGTTTAATCACTTAGCTTTATATTCCTCATGGTGACAAAGAAGCATGTCGTCTCTCGGCAAATACGAATAGAATTTTCTGTCACAGGCAATTTCACTAATGCCCTGTGTTCGGTACATGCATTATTGAGTTTAATCACTTAGCTTTATATTCCTCATGGTGACAAAGAAGCATGTCGTCTCTCGGCAAATACGAATAGAATTTTCTGTCACAGGCAATTTCACTAATGCCCTGTGTTCGGTACATGCATTATTGAGTTTAATCACTTAGCTTTATATTCCTCATGGTGACAAAGAAGCATGTCGTCTCTCGGCAAATACGAATAGAATTTTCTGTCACAGGCAATTTCACTAATGCCCTGTGTTCGGTACATGCATTATTGAGTTTAATCACTTAGCTTTATATTCCTCATGGTGACAAAGAAGCATGTCGTCTCTCGGCAAATACGAATAGAATTTTCTGTCACAGGCAATTTCACTAATGCCCTGTGTTCGGTACATGCATTATTGAGTTTAATCACTTAGCTTTATATTCCTCATGGTGACAAAGAAGCATGTCGTCTCTCGGCAAATACGAATAGAATTTTCTGTCACAGGCAATTTCACTAATGCCCTGTGTTCGGTACATGCATTATTGAGTTTAATCACTTAGCTTTATATTCCTCATGGTGACAAAGAAGCA
This sequence comes from Temnopleurus reevesii, assembly GCA_036244855.1. Lineage (NCBI taxonomy): Eukaryota > Metazoa > Echinodermata > Echinoidea > Temnopleuroida > Temnopleuridae > Temnopleurus > Temnopleurus reevesii. The sequence continues at coordinate 21,591 of BQKZ01004643.1, read as the reverse complement.
TGTCGTCTCTCGGCAAATACGAATAGAATTTTCTGTCACAGGCAATTTCACTAATGCCCTGTGTTCGGTACATGCATTATTGAGTTTAATCACTTAGCTTTATATTCCTCATGGTGACAAAGAAGCATGTCGTCTCTCGGCAAATACGAATAGAATTTTCTGTCACAGGCAATTTCACTAATGCCCTGTGTTCGGTACATGCATTATTGAGTTTAATCACTTAGCTTTATATTCCTCATGGTGACAAAGAAGCATGTCGTCTCTCGGCAAATACGAATAGAATTTTCTGTCACAGGCAATTTCACTAATGCCCTGTGTTCGGTACATGCATTATTGAGTTTAATCACTTAGCTTTATATTCCTCATGGTGACAAAGAAGCATGTCGTCTCTCGGCAAATACGAATAGAATTTTCTGTCACAGGCAATTTCACTAATGCCCTGTGTTCGGTACATGCATTATTGAGTTTAATCACTTAGCTTTATATTCCTCATGGTGACAAAGAAGCATGTCGTCTCTCGGCAAATACGAATAGAATTTTCTGTCACAGGCAATTTCACTAATGCCCTGTGTTCGGTACATGCATTATTGAGTTTAATCACTTAGCTTTATATTCCTCATGGTGACAAAGAAGCATGTCGTCTCTCGGCAAATACGAATAGAATTTTCTGTCACAGGCAATTTCACTAATGCCCTGTGTTCGGTACATGCATTATTGAGTTTAATCACTTAGCTTTATATTCCTCATGGTGACAAAGAAGCATGTCGTCTCTCGGCAAATACGAATAGAATTTTCTGTCACAGGCAATTTCACTAATGCCCTGTGTTCGGTACATGCATTATTGAGTTTAATCACTTAGCTTTATATTCCTCATGGTGACAAAGAAGCATGTCGTCTCTCGGCAAATACGAATAGAATTTTCTGTCACAGGCAATTTCACTAATGCCCTGTGTTCGGTACATGCATTATTGAGTTTAATCACTTAGCTTTATATTCCTCATGGTGACAAAGAAGCATGTCGTCTCTCGGCAAATACGAATAGAATTTTCTGTCACAGGCAATTTCACTAATGCCCTGTGTTCGGTACATGCATTATTGAGTTTAATCACTTAGCTTTATATTCCTCATGGTGACAAAGAAGCATGTCGTCTCTCGGCAAATACGAATAGAATTTTCTGTCACAGGCAATTTCACTAATGCCCTGTGTTCGGTACATGCATTATTGAGTTTAATCACTTAGCTTTATATTCCTCATGGTGACAAAGAAGCATGTCGTCTCTCGGCAAATACGAATAGAATTTTCTGTCACAGGCAATTTCACTAATGCCCTGTGTTCGGTACATGCATTATTGAGTTTAATCACTTAGCTTTATATTCCTCATGGTGACAAAGAAGCATGTCGTCTCTCGGCAAATACGAATAGAATTTTCTGTCACAGGCAATTTCACTAATGCCCTGTGTTCGGTACATGCATTATTGAGTTTAATCACTTAGCTTTATATTCCTCATGGTGACAAAGAAGCATGTCGTCTCTCGGCAAATACGAATAGAATTTTCTGTCACAGGCAATTTCACTAATGCCCTGTGTTCGGTACATGCATTATTGAGTTTAATCACTTAGCTTTATATTCCTCATGGTGACAAAGAAGCATGTCGTCTCTCGGCAAATACGAATAGAATTTTCTGTCACAGGCAATTTCACTAATGCCCTGTGTTCGGTACATGCATTATTGAGTTTAATCACTTAGCTTTATATTCCTCATGGTGACAAAGAAGCATGTCGTCTCTCGGCAAATACGAATAGAATTTTCTGTCACAGGCAATTTCACTAATGCCCTGTGTTCGGTACATGCATTATTGAGTTTAATCACTTAGCTTTATATTCCTCATGGTGACAAAGAAGCATGTCGTCTCTCGGCAAATACGAATAGAATTTTCTGTCACAGGCAATTTCACTAATGCCCTGTGTTCGGTACATGCATTATTGAGTTTAATCACTTAGCTTTATATTCCTCATGGTGACAAAGAAGCATGTCGTCTCTCGGCAAATACGAATAGAATTTTCTGTCACAGGCAATTTCACTAATGCCCTGTGTTCGGTACATGCATTATTGAGTTTAATCACTTAGCTTTATATTCCTCATGGTGACAAAGAAGCATGTCGTCTCTCGGCAAATACGAATAGAATTTTCTGTCACAGGCAATTTCACTAATGCCCTGTGTTCGGTACATGCATTATTGAGTTTAATCACTTAGCTTTATATTCCTCATGGTGACAAAGAAGCATGTCGTCTCTCGGCAAATACGAATAGAATTTTCTGTCACAGGCAATTTCACTAATGCCCTGTGTTCGGTACATGCATTATTGAGTTTAATCACTTAGCTTTATATTCCTCATGGTGACAAAGAAGCATGTCGTCTCTCGGCAAATACGAATAGAATTTTCTGTCACAGGCAATTTCACTAATGCCCTGTGTTCGGTACATGCATTATTGAGTTTAATCACTTAGCTTTATATTCCTCATGGTGACAAAGAAGCATGTCGTCTCTCGGCAAATACGAATAGAATTTTCTGTCACAGGCAATTTCACTAATGCCCTGTGTTCGGTACATGCATTATTGAGTTTAATCACTTAGCTTTATATTCCTCATGGTGACAAAGAAGCATGTCGTCTCTCGGCAAATACGAATAGAATTTTCTGTCACAGGCAATTTCACTAATGCCCTGTGTTCGGTACATGCATTATTGAGTTTAATCACTTAGCTTTATATTCCTCATGGTGACAAAGAAGCATGTCGTCTCTCGGCAAATACGAATAGAATTTTCTGTCACAGGCAATTTCACTAATGCCCTGTGTTCGGTACATGCATTATTGAGTTTAATCACTTAGCTTTATATTCCTCATGGTGACAAAGAAGCATGTCGTCTCTCGGCAAATACGAATAGAATTTTCTGTCACAGGCAATTTCACTAATGCCCTGTGTTCGGTACATGCATTATTGAGTTTAATCACTTAGCTTTATATTCCTCATGGTGACAAAGAAGCATGTCGTCTCTCGGCAAATACGAATAGAATTTTCTGTCACAGGCAATTTCACTAATGCCCTGTGTTCGGTACATGCATTATTGAGTTTAATCACTTAGCTTTATATTCCTCATGGTGACAAAGAAGCATGTCGTCTCTCGGCAAATACGAATAGAATTTTCTGTCACAGGCAATTTCACTAATGCCCTGTGTTCGGTACATGCATTATTGAGTTTAATCACTTAGCTTTATATTCCTCATGGTGACAAAGAAGCATGTCGTCTCTCGGCAAATACGAATAGAATTTTCTGTCACAGGCAATTTCACTAATGCCCTGTGTTCGGTACATGCATTATTGAGTTTAATCACTTAGCTTTATATTCCTCATGGTGACAAAGAAGCATGTCGTCTCTCGGCAAANGGGTACCTGGCAGGAATATTTATTCCTTGAAATGCCAAGTGCGCTGGTGGCTGCCGGGCTAAAGCCAGGGTAATAATAATGTAAAGCGCCTTGAGCACTCAGCAATGAGAGTGGATACGTGCGCTATATAAATTGCATATATTGTTATTATTATTATTAGTTGTTTCAGAAGTTGTTTGCTGCATTCATCTCTTGCTCTTCTTGACTCGTCTACAAAATTTCCAATACAAAGATTTTTCTGGGTACTGAAGCCCATAAACACACATGTTGAGTTGTTTCAGAAGTTGCTTTCCTTCGATAATTGGATAATTGCTCTTCTGTTCAGTTCGTCTCCAATGTTTCAAACGATAGGATTGTTCTGGCCAATGAGGCCAAGGCTTGTCATCCTCTCAAAAAAATTTGAACACATAACCCCAATTCTTCACTCGTTGCACTGGCTCCCAATACGCCGGCGCATTATTTTCAAAATTATTCTCAAAACATATAAAACCATCAACGGCCTGTCTCCTGCATATCTTTCTGATCTAATCTCCTGCCGCTCCTCGAGCTCTCTCCGAGCGCTCCGTTCATCAGCAACCTTGCAGCTTACACATGGTCCCCGAACAAATACTAAGTATGGTGATAGAGCCTTTTCTTTAATTCCCCCTTGCCTTTGGAATCAGTTGCCCTCATTTATCCTAGACTTTACTCAAAACTCATCTCTTCAATGCCTAGTTTACCTCACTCAGCTGTGGGTTGGTCTTCACTTATGGAGGTGCACATCTTTTCCCTTAATCTTATCTATTTTTTTCTTCTTTCTTTCTTTTTTGATTTGATTTAGTTTAATTTAATTTGTTAAGGATTTAGTTTACCAATACCAAGGCGCTTACAAACACCAGTATAAAGTGCCATATAAATGTTAGAATTATTATAATTATTATTATATACTCGCAGTCTGAGTTGTTAGAACTCGCTTATTGCATCTATTTCTTGATCTGCATTATCCTTAATAAATATTACTTGGTAATAACAAGATTGTTCTTCTATCAAATGAGGACAACTAAGACCCAGTGATCATTGAGAGCTCTCCCATGTTTCAGAAGTTGCTTCATCGACCATTCATCCCTTTCTCTCCTTGGAAACATTATCCTTGATAAATCATGTTTTTAATATTTAAACAAAAATAGTTATTCTAGCAACCAAATGAAAATGAAGGCTAGTCATCGATGAAAGCTTTCCCTCGTTTCAGAAACTGCTCGGGATTCTGTTCCATTAGTGCCTACATTCCCTTCAGTTAATCTTGATGGCTGAAGTTAATCAGGTTACGATTTGCATGTCCATACGTCATTCAACGTACATACATCCCATTTTTACACAGCTGCGCATTGTTACGTCACAGCCATGTTTCATCTATGATGAGTGCTCGGGGATTCTGTTCCATTAGGGCCTACATTCCCTTCAATTAATCTTGATGGTTTTCCATCTGCATGCCTTGTGCCAGTTGACATACACACTTCATGTTCTTTACACAACTGCACATTGTTACGTCACAGCTATGTTTCATCGATAACAAGAAATCTTGTCCACTACCCCAATCTCTCCTGCGCGTCTTCCAAATTTTCACGTTCCCTGTCAACTCATCTGTGATGAGCACTCCTCTATTGTATGCTCAATCTGTTGTGTCATCAGACATCATCTGGAACAAGACAACTGCAGTCGAAACTGACTTTGGAAGTGAGTGAACGAAAGCAGAGGACATGTAGACTTGTACTTCTGGTCGACTGTGACGAGGGGCACGTCCACTGAAATCAAAATCTCCAAAATTAGCATAGAGATTGTTCTTCTGGCTACTCATCTATAAAAGCATTCAGTTTTTTCAGGAGTTGCTTGTTGCGTTCATCCGTTCCTCTTTTTTAAAAAATAATTCTTGCTCTCTCCTCAGTTCATCTAGAACGAGACTGTTCTTCAGGCTACTGCGGCCCATATTCATCAATGAAAGCATTCAATTGCTTCAGAAGCTGTTTGTTGCGTTCATCCGTTGCTCTTCTTGCGCTCTCCTGGAAAAGGAAGTAAGAAAAACAATGTGCTTTTCACTTATTGGCTGGATATGGGGGATGGTGGTCATGGAAGGAGGCAAGATCATCCTCAGCATATTTTTATTCTTGGGGGGGGGGGGGGAGGTGATTCATAAACATTGTTTTAAGGCATCCTTTGAAACCTAATTCATGTAATTATCTATCATTCTTTACTTCTCTCTTTACTAATACAGCGTATCTGTTTCCTACCATTAGAATTTCCAACTTCTATTTCCGATCAAGTTTTAATGAGACGATCATGTGATCCACGGCTGAGATCTGAAAGGGGGGGGGGGGGGTGTAAATTTGACCCCACTCCCCTTACAGATCTCGGTCATGGATCGCATGATCCCGGCCTGCTTGACAGAAAATATGGGAACGATAGCCGTACTCTAAATCATTTAATTGTGCTGAAAGCAATACACCTCACGCAGGTTCCAGAATGGTTAGAATCACTGCAATTGTTAATGGACTAAATAAGAATTGGCCAAAACATTTATAACACCAACTGGATAAACTACATGGTTATTAGACCAAACGGTGATTGGACCTTGTGTAACCAGCGACAGCGGTTTCAGGAAAAAGTCAGGAAATTTGAACATTTCAGTTGTTTATTGAACCACAGTGTCCATTTTCTGAGCTGTCCAATGATCTCTAAACACTTATGGTCTTCAGCTTTAAATATGCTTACACATGTACCAAGGAAAACAAAATTGTTTGGTTGCTCTCAAATGAAATTAAAAAAAAAATAATGTCAGCTGCTCTGGAATTTATTATTTCTTTTAAACTACATTTTATATGTCAATTAGATCAAAATGTCAGGCTTCTAACTCGCCAAGAAATTAGACCCCCACCCCAATGAAAAGTTAAATAATTCCATGGAGACAGATGGCTTTTGTGGTCTAAAATCTGGTTTGGCCATTATCAGAAGATTTGTCGTTCATAGGCATCCAAACAATTCTATTTTTGGCCTTCATTGGTTGATTCAACTACAGTACTGAGTTACTTACAGCATTATTGTATTGTATTTGCATGCCCTCGCATTTAACGTAGAATGGAGTATAAAGCCCTAAAACATCGGAAAATGACTTTGCAGGTTTTACGTCACATGTTTAATTATGATTTTACTGAAAATGACTTTCTAGGCTATGTATCTCACACTTTCCGATGATGTGATTTTTTTTTAATTTGAGTGGATGAAACCCTAAAATATGGTCTGTCAATGATCAGAGGATCTGTCATTCCTAGGCATCTAAACAATTTTATTTCTATTTTAGGCCTTAATTGGTTGATTCTAGTTCTGTACGCACAATTACTTACAGCATTGTCATATTGTATTTGCATGCCCTCGCATTTCATCTTCCACTTCCTGAGCTTCTGGTCGTACTCTTCCTTCTGCTTGCTCAGTTCTTGCTTTAGCGCCCTCACTTGTTCCTGTAGGGAAAACCCAAGATGAGAGGGAGAGAAAGAGAGAGAGAGAGAGAGGGATAGAAATGAGTTATATTCAGTGTCATGATTCCAATATGAGATTAAGAGTACTGTGAGCAAAAGGAACAAATGATTTGAACAAAATAAATTACTTCCATTCAAGCATTCACCACTAGGCTAATACAAAAGAATTTTACTTCCCTCTTATTCTGTGTAGAAGTGTTGAATAGATGTCGCATCTGTTCAGTGAACTAAGAGGGTAACTATTTTCTTTTGTGATCATATAGCTATTTTGAGGCTTGAATAATGTTGCTTACTATTGTTCCTTCTGCTCACAGTGTAAATGCTTGAAATGATCCAAAAATTGTCAGTGGCTGGGGTGTGCGGTTTGTGTGAAAGGTGCAAGAATTTCCTTGGTAAAATGGGGTTGTAATGAATATTTTCCACGCCCACTGCCTTTTCATGAGCCCAAAAGTGTTTCATAAGGGAAAAGAGATGAGGTGCATATTTTCTTTATTGTTACCATCTTTATAGCTTCCCCAAAAAAGGTCCATATCATGGCCCACCTAAAAAGAAAGAATTATTTATTGATCACAGTATGTTCTTATATTCACTTAGTACCCCGAGCTTGTATGGACCAGTTTTAATGATGGATTGTAGAATTTAATCAATACAAGTATAGACAACCCTATTTTCAAATTATCTTAAAAACTGTACAGTTATAAAATAAATTCATACAAAATACTTAAACAATTATATCTGTCTGCAGGAAATGTTGATAGGCGTTCTAGTCACAGATTCAAAACCAACTTGTATCACGCCTTTTAATCATTTTATCAGATTATCAAAAGATGGGTTATTGTTTCAAAATATCTTAATCCCCAGTCGACCGTCTTTCAAAACAACTCGAACCTATTTGATGATAAAAAATGGCAGGAAAGAGAAAGTAGGGAGGATATTAAGACCAAATGTCTTGGAGATATGATTCACAGCTATGACTAAGAGTGAAGCCTAGAACCCACAGATCATAGTCTGTCTGTACCTCAACCTCAGACATACATGATGTTCAATCTTCGAGAGATCTGTCAGGCACAAATTTTAAGAGCTGGTTGCGGAATGATATGGATGAAATGAGGACGACTTGATCGAGGACTTGATTATGCTCAAATTCACAATTCATATTTCGATCTTCATGCAATGGTCTGCAAAATGTATTCCTGAGCATGAAATTAGCATCAATTTTGATTTAAGATGCCATAATTTTATGATAATGCTCATTGATTTGTGCAAAATGACACATGCAGAAAATAACCTGGTAATAAAGCATGTGTATGCTAAGATATTGATCTAAATAGTCTTTAGAGATTCAGTTTTGCTTGTTAATACAATGTATCCTTTATGGCTTGCCATATGAAACAATGCAATAGTAAATAAATACACCAATCAATAAAATAAACCCATTAACCAATTAATTTTCATTATTTCAAGGCACACATAAGAAAAACCCCTGACTATTCCTGGCAAAACTATTTCTTTCTTTTTAAACTTAAAAGTGACTTATTTGATCACATTTGATAAGCCTCCCACCTTCTTCTCGAGATGCAAACATTTCAGAATATGCATTCACTGTGAGCAGACAGGACAAAGAATAGCTCGATACACGCAAAAGAAAGTACCCCGACTATTCATTTTGTGACAGCTGTTTGACATATTTAGCAGAATGAAAGGGAGGATGTGAATATACCCGTTGTGAATGCTTGAATAAAGTTGTTTACAAAAGCCTTTATCCTTTCTGCTGACAGTGATGAAGTGTAACTCCATGTAAATTCAAGGTGTTCATCTGAAGTGAATTGCCATGAGCGTGGTTATTGTTCATGTTCGATCTCAATGTTATTCAACTGTTGCATTATTCACATTTCAGTTTTGACCTCATGCATACATGTATTCCTAACAGATGGCATCCCCATTCTTCCTTCTATGTATCTACCTGTCACCTGAACTCTAGCCCTCCCCCCTCCACCCTCCCTGTGACTTTAATCGCCATGGAGATCTAGACAAACGATAATGATGACTTGTACATACACAACCTCTCATAACCGCATACAGGGTTCACAAATTTGACATGTCGCCTGCGGTTTGATGTACACAATAGCATTGGTCCCCAGGCAATTTGGGTATTTAGTGTCATGAGATGTTTTTAGATGAGTCAGAACTGGAGGGGAAAAAGGTTGGTGCACCTCCCTGGTAAAATAGTTAAAGAACTATGTGAGGTTGGGTTGTCAAACTGTTGGGAACTTCTGGATTTTTCTCATATGTCATCTGAGGAGCTTAAAACTGATTTAAACCAATCGACTACCTGCTTACAACCCCTTAACTATATCATGTCCATAAAGTTATTGATGTTTGATGTTATTCCCTTTTGCAATAGGATACAATAAGATGCATCTTTTTTACCTCAGATAGAAATAGAAATCAATGGGTGACTTCAAGTACGGTGTGGAACGCTGGTGTTGGTGTTGCAGCAACACCAACACCAGCGTCAACACCAACACCAGCGTCAACACCAAACCTGAAGTCTGTCCGTGTAGGGGTTGACCTCGCAAGATTCTAACGTATTTCCGGTCGCTCGTGTGGGTTGCTGGTGTTGAATGTCGTCTGCTGAACCGAGAATCACGGTCGGTGTTGACGATTCACGTGCAATTTTCCCATCTCTCAACACCAACCCCTAGGGATCGGGAAAATTGCGACTTCAAGTTCGGTGTTGGTGTTGGTTGAAATCATGCATTCGTTTTCCACACAGAACAGTAGCAATTTTGCTCCGAAAGCTCGTGACATGTCGGTGGTTAAATTAACTTTCCTGTAAAACTTGCAAATGAAAACTAAAACCAAATACTTTATTATGGAAGGCAATATTTTTTCTTCTGGATTTTGAAAAAGATTGCACGATTTGTATGAATTAGAATAGATTAATTTGAGAATTTCGGACCCAAAATTATCTTATCGTTGAGCCGTTTGCGTGGCTTTCTGCGAGCGCGAGTGACGTCACTCGGTATCGTGGCTGGTGTTGGGCGATCGATACAGCGATCGTATCGCTTCTGTAAACTGACCAACGGTGTTGGAGCTTGGTTCACGGGCCGATCTGCTCTCTCAACACCAACACCAACACCGCACACCGTACTTGAAGTCACCCAATGTGTGAATCACTGGACAGCTGAATCAAATGGCTTTTCGTAGGAGAAAATGTAGTTGAAGTTCCCACAGAAACTTAAAAACAGAATTACCTGACTTTTCCATGACTAAATTTCTGCAGAGCTACCAACATTTAACAGCAACAATCAGGGAGATTGTGGAAGAAATCCAGTAGATGTCTATAAAATGCACACAACCTAATGGCATCAATGTTTCCATAATCCAGGAGATTGCTCAAAAACATGCATTTATTGTGGCCCATTTCCAGGAGTCTCCTGCGGAATCCAGGAGACTTGGCAGCCCTGTTTCTGTATTCCATGACTTTCATTTTGCGTATGTTTTACAAACAAACCCCATGATGGCCTCCACCGCCCTTCCAAGCCACAGAGTATGAAAGTATGAGACATGATGCTATTAAATTGGATAACTGCTAAATTAGAGAGCTGCCAGAGCAAAAAGATACATATCCATGACTCTCCAAAAATTGTCAAAATTCCCTTACTTATCCCTGACTTTACATAATCAAATAATTTTCCAGGATTTATCAGAATTTTCCATGACTGTGGGAACCTTGTACATCAACCTACCTGTAAATGTGAATAGGACAGGGTGAGATCCCCTATGTGTGAAATATCACTCTCCGGAGTTCCCTGCGTAAGATCTATTCCAAGCCCACTTCTCTCCTTACGTGGCGACCCGGTCTCAGGTTCCCGGTGATTGCTCGTTGAATCGCACGGCGGCGACATTTGCAACTGACACGCTGGGTTGATCATCACCAACGATTCTCCATCTGCTTTGTTCGTAGCTGATGACGCGATGGATGCAGTGTCCGCAAATTCTGAAAACGATGTATGGCGTGAGTGCGATTCTGAAGGATCGTTGGACGCGATGCTGGCAGTGTCCGAAACAGATATGCTGTCCCTGTATCCGAGTCCATCGTCAACGCTGTAGCTGCGTTTCGAGAAAGCGGAGTTCCCGTAATGTTCCATGTCTAATTCCTCTTCCGGATTTAAGTCAATGAGGAGAGATTCCGGAGCCATCGTCTGCGCACGTATGTTACGCCCTGTTTGGTGAACCTTGAGTTCTTTTATTAAATCAAAATTAGGCGGCAGCTGACTCTGTGTTTTATGGCGTGGAGGCGGGATTGGAGCGTTCGGGAGATCGTCGTACGACTTTGCGCCGTTGGCGAAGTTGATCCGGTCGTTCGACGGGAACATGGTGTCGTATTCTGATACGAGAAGGTGGATGAATTTCTGGCTCATCGACGTGGCTTCCATCATGGCCGTTGGGTCCTCGTTGTTCGCGCGGAACATGTTCGGTCCGAAAACGGTCGAGAGATTGAGCACGCCCATCCGGTTATACTTCTCGTACTTCTGGACATCATGCAAGAAACAGCACATGTACTTCATCAGGTTGTAGTTGCACCGTGGAAGCAACGCAAGCTCGCGGATAAGCTCCGCCTTCCCATCCTCCTCTCGCTCCTCATAAAGTTTGATTGCTTCGTAGAAGTGCTCGTAATGTTGCCAAGGTATAACAGGTTCGGGGAGGGACCGAAGGTACAGTTTTAACAGGGAGGCAACAGTATGAACATCGGCTTTCAAGTCATCAAAGTCTGGTTTCTCTCCGACATCAAAGGCATCTTGAAGCTCCTTGACTTTGTTTGTTCTTCCTGGTAGCCTGAAAATAAATAATAATAATTTGTAGATTTATATTGTGCCATTTCCTTATGGATATACTCAACTGCACATTACAATTATAATGTCATTACCCGGCCGTAGCATAGCTTCCAAGTAGGCGGTCTTGCATTTGAAGGAATAAATTCCTGCGGGTACCCATTCACATCACCTGGATTGAGTGCAGCAAAGTGGAAACAAATTTTGTGGAAGGAAATTAATGCCATGTGTTGGATTCAACCTAGTGACCCCCGCCTTTCAACCTGAGGGTCGTAGGTTCGAGTCCCATCCATGGCGTTAAATTCCTTCAGCAAGAAATTTATCCACATTGTGCTGCTCTCAATCCAGATGAGGTAAATGGGTACCAGTAAGAATAAATTCCTTGAATGCAGTGAGCGCCAAATGGTAGCCATGCCATAGCCGGGTAATAATACAGAGAGTGCTTAGAAACACTACTTATTATTGAGTGCTATATAACTTCAGGAAGTAATACTTCTAATGTTCTATTGTTCCTATTTGGTCTTATACAGATGGGATGGCTTGGAATTTATATCAGGAATAAGGACATGGGCTGAAAAAAGTGAGGGTTTTCTGCTTCATTGTTCGCATAAAGAAATTTAATAGAGAATCAAAATTTCTTGATAAAACTCACATTTGAGGCCAGAGGACAATAAGTCAATTCATCACAATGCTTTATGATGCACTTGAGCATCAGCATCTCCTCCCTCAAGCTGGTTTGAATCTGAGCCTGACATAGCAACACATGGGCCTTGGAATGTTTCATGATGGTAATTAGTAGTACACTGTATATTCTAGTTCAAAATGCACAAAATTATAAATTTGACTTTTTAATGATGGGCTTATTTTGGTATGGTCTTAAATGTGGTTTTTTCCAAATTAATATAAGAACTCTGTTTTTAGTAAATATGAAACAAAGCAGAACAAAATCCTCACTTTGATTCCTCAAAAGTCATGATCTACACTTGTAAATGTCATGCTTGCTAGTAATAGAATCACCCTGTCTGCACTGCATAATTGAGAACAATAGGGCATTGTTACATTCATGTCCTTAAATGCTTCCTGCATGATAAAATACCACCCATTGCCATCACGAAACATTCCAAGCCTCATATGTCGATATGTCAGGCTTAGATTCAAACCAGCTTGAGGGAAGAGACACTAATGCCCAAGTGCATCATAAAGTATTGTGATGATTAAATGTATTGCTTTCATCACAGAAATTTAAAGTCTCTGTTATCAACTAGGCAGAATGCTCAGTTATATATGTAGAAAATACTATTGACCAATTGTTAAAATGACTGGAAAAGTATCAAAGTAAATATGAAAATTTAACATTAATTGATAATACTTGGTATTATTCAGTTAACAAGATTGACATCTTGGTGTCAGGAGTGGGATCAAAGGAATGTTTCTCAAGATTGAAAAAATGACAGGATAGCATTAAAACTTGAGTCTAATCTAAAATAACTTTTAACCCCCTTCCTCTTTCAGAAAACATAAACATTTACAGTTCTTACACCAAACGGGATTACATTTAACAATCTTAGTTTCAAAGTACTTGACCTTGAATAAACAATTATAGGTTTGGTACACATGTATGTATAATATTTTATGGTACTTTTATTTTCTGAAATTTATTTCTACCTCATTCAAAGATGTATGCACAGTTTTTTTTAGATCTAAAATATTATCTTTCTCTTGAAATGTGATACTGAAAAACTCAAAGATAATTTGTTGGCAAGTCTATAATTTTTTCCAGAAAATTAGTGTGGATATATTTGGTACAGTATATAATCCATGACCACCTTTTCTGTGTTGACGATAACGAGAGAATATTTGAGTGATCCAAAACAGGTTTTTATTGGCAGTAGGAACATGTTGCTCAGTTCGAATTTCAGAATGGGCAACTGTTAAGTTTCATGATCATTGCTAATATTTATTTGTGTTAAGTCCTTCGAAAGGGTGGAAAAATTGAAAATCTCCAAAAATATGCTGGAAATAGATTTTTTGATATTTGCTCAGACCTTGAGAGATTTTCATTAGAAACATTAGTCAATACACAGAAAATTGTATTACAGTTGCCATTTTAGCAATGCATGAATAAGGATTTTTACCTGAATATACCCTCCTCGTACATTCCATGGTTCTTGATGAAGGTCACACACTGTTCAATTATAGAAGGCATCTGTTAGGTTGTGATTGCTTTTTTCTACCTATCGATCTCCTCTATCTAAACAGTTGGAACATGATCATTTTGTCATCATTGAAAAAGTTGCCAATTTGGCAATGCATGAATGAGGATCATTAATTACCTGAAAATACCCTCCTCATACATTCCCTGGTTCTTGATAAAGGTCACACACTGTTCAATGATAGATGGAATCTGTTTGGTTGTGGTCGTAATTTAAACCGATCTTTTCTGAATAAACACTACTGATCATTTTGTCATTGAAAATGTTGCCAATTTGGCAATGCTTGAATAAGGATCTTTACCTGAATATACCCTCCTCGTACATCCCATGGTTCTTGATGAAGGTCACACACTGTTCTATGATAGATGGAATCTGTTTGGTTGTGGTCGTACTTTCGCTTGTTAAGGTGTCCAGGAGACTTTGTCCAAATATACCTGAGAAAATGAAGGAATCATTCATTGTACATGTAGAGAAGACCATGTAACAAATATTGAAAGTATTGTGAAAATAAAACTAAGGTCTTCTCCTCCAGAAAGCAAGGTTTAATTGAGACACTTTGTCTACGATAAACACAAAAAAATGGTTTAATTGTGAGAAATTTTCTAAGACATACGTCTACAAAAAATGGCTTAATAATCGAAAGAAATTTTTATGACATATAAAAAGAAACATGGCACATTTCTGTCTGGCCCAAGCTTTTGAACAATCATTTGGATGGATAAAAACAATCAACATTCTGAACCCACATTCAAATGTTTATTTTGTGCTTCGTTTTGTAAAAAATTGTCACTATCCATGGTAAGCCCCCCACCCCTAAAATAGGATTGTTTGGTTTCCTTCAACCAACCTGATGCACTTTTCACTCAAATTGAAAAATCATAGTAAAATTGTAGATCAACATTTGAAATACAGCCGGAAAATCATTATTGGTAATTATTTGGCTTTTCCATCCTTTTCAAGCATTGTTTTCTCCATGAATTGTGTGAATTGTGTTGGAAAAACGAAGCATAATAATGAAGAAATAAACCTTTTTAAACTAATCAAAGCTATTTAAAGAAAATGATAAACGAGGGCAACCAAACAATTCCCCCCAAGTGATGGGCTGTACATCCTACTGAAAATAAATTTGATATCTAGGTCAGGAAAGAAGAGAGGGAAAGTGGGTCACGAACAAATCTCTCAAGATATATTGGATTGAATCATCATCAGAATCATTCTATGTCTCATGTGTGTTTCCTCTCTAAACAGTCCTCAGCTGAATATTATGGACTTCCCTTCGATAATTCCGACACGTCATTGGCTCAAATGAAGAGAGTTAAACTATTGAAATAGCACATGTTGATTGTGTTGACAAATAGAGTTGAATCTCCCCATAGCGTGGCTCTCAGGATATAAGCTCTATTCTGCCTTTGCTTTATACGGTATGTAGGTCTTTTACCCTCTGGGTGCAAACCAACACCCTATGGCCATCCTTTTAGTCAGGGTAATTTGGTAAGGTCTATTAATTTGCAGTGTAATAATATCTTACCTCTATATATTGAGTCTAAGAAAGGCCCTGCTTTCGTCATTCTAACAATCAAAGTTTTGTTTTTTAAATGTTGAATTAGATTTGGTAATTCAGAGACAAAAAGCCAAATTCATTTACGAAACCATTGTCATTTTGGCTTCTGTGAAAGCTGATTGTCACAGACAGAACTCTCCATTTGGCTTCTGTAGAACACCGTGTCATTTTCAAACGGTTAACACACTTGTCTCTTTAGCTGAACTTTCAGGCTGATTTCGAGTTGAGATTTCGTGGAAATGAATTATGACATTTTCCTGGAATATAGCCATCGACTCAATATTGAACATTCCTCCGGAAAAAATGACAGCCCTCGATATGATTTAAAGCCCCAATCACATAGCAAAAGCTTAAACAGATACTACGTTCTGAGTAGAATTCACAAAGAGGTTATATATTTTTTCATTCTTCATGGGCTGAAACTACTTTTATTCAGCTTTCATCATGTAGGAGCCTTATTAAATGAAAATCACACTACTTTACACATATATTGCACAATACATTTTTCAAAAATAGAAAGTCTAATTATGAAGTCTTGTCTTGCAATTTCAAGGAAATACATTATGGCATTTTCTTGGAAAAAAGCCATTATCTAGCACAAATGCTAAACATATCTTGTGATTTAAATATGAGTCCTCAATTACAGATTCAAGCATTTTCCTGTTTTTCCTTTCATAACTTTTCAACAACAAAAAAAAAGATTTCTGAACTTGTTGGCAAGAGGAAATAGAATACAGGCAAAGATGCGGTCTTTAAAATCAAACCAGATATGTTCGTGAGACAATATTATAGAAGACGTTCCCTTGGGAAAAATGACTTCACTTCATGTTTATACTTATCATTTCCATAGGATGAGAAACAAGTCATGGTTTACTTTATCATTACTGTACATATCATTTAATACATGAAAATGGCAGGAGAGACATACAGAGTTCTACAGTACCTATTCAGTGTACGTATACATGGATGACAACTTTTTCATCAATGGTAGTTACGCAAAACCCTTATCATCGGTACCTTTAAGCCACTGACTACTGGTTCCAGGTAGTCCCTGCACAAAGTCAATGGGAATCATAGAATTCCGTAGTCATGGGCCCGTATTCCTATAGCGAGGTTTAAGTTAACCCTGGTCTAAATCTGTGGTTTAAGTATGGAGAGCCAAAAGAGGCTTTAATCTATAATAGTCGATGTTTAATTTCCCAGCACATTTGGCACTCATATTATTTAAAGCTGTCTCGAAATAAAAACTTCAATAGTTTCTCACATTATTAGGGTATGGGAAATGAGAGCAGTTAACATACGAATTATTCATTGTAAATAAAACTTTGGCACTTTTGGCTACCCATACTTAAACCACAGGTTTAGACCAGGGTTAACTTAAACCTCGCTATCGGAATACGGGCCCATTTCCTCCTTCCATACATGACCCTCCTGATGACCCGACACCATTCATCCATCTCAAGTTGGTTGGTAGACCAGAGAAATATGATCTGTTTCATTTCATTTCATTTATCTTATAGTCATAGTTATGCAATGATGATAAAGTTACCTGAAGTTGTTGGCCAATTTCCTCCTGAAGGTTGATTTCAGTCCATACCTTCCTACAAAAATATATTCTCTGATAAATTCTGGGAGTTACGCCTCTGTATCTTAAATTTTAGCGTTAGTAATTCTTAACTTTTATATGGATTGTTGGATCTTGCTAAAATGTTTCAGTTTAATCATAATTTTCATCTCTATCTACTGAGAGCACATCATTGTCTGGGTAAAGGTCCCCTTTACACTTCATGGAAATGGACTTTTGCATATATAAGGTTGGTTATTAAATCATCTCAAATAAATTCTAGGAGTTACGTCTCTGTCTCTTATTGCAATTGATTATTATCAGTATTAATATTCTAATCATCCATATCTTTAATATTTACCTCCTCCTCTTCTTCCATACATGACTCTCCTGATGACTTGACACCATTCATCCATCTCAAGTTGGTTGGTAGACCAGAGCAGGAAGCTGTCATGGTTTCCGGCCAGACGACCTTGGCTCGCCTTACCTGGGAAGAGAGAGAGAGACGCGAGAGAGAGGAGGAAAAATGAAACCTGGATTAGAGAGAGAGAAAGGTACGAGTGATATACAGTGCACGTCAGAATATCTTGTTTACCTGTTAACACTATGAATCTCAGGACAATGTGATCACAGTATAATAACTAGAAGATGTCTATTGTTCTCACCTCTTAAAGGGACAGCAGCAAGGCTGTCATCAAATCTGTGAGACATCATTGTAAATTAGTAAAAAAAAAAAAAATAAAAAAAAAGTGATTTTCGTAGAACAAGGTTAACCTTTGATGGTCAATGTGAGAGAGTTTGATAAAAATCAACTTAAATGAAACAAAATTTTACGAGTGAGAAATTACCAAAATGATTGTCTCTCAATCTCAAACAGCGAGAGAATAGCAGCCTGGTAGCAGGAAAGGAAACAGTTTTTAATTAAACTGGAGTGTGTAACATATTATCCACTATAACATTCAATTTCAGAAAGATAAAAAATAAGAGATTTGATAAAATATTAAAGGCTAATTGCTGATAAATTATCAGAGTTAAATCACTTGTATTTTGAAATATGCAGGATCGATAAATTAATATAATGAAATTTATTCCCGTTTTTGCCAAAAATTAAGAATAACGAACATTATCCTGGCTAATTTAGTTATATTTTATCTTAAATTTGGACAATGCTAGCCATTGCCTTTAATATCCAGGCATCCCTGTCCCATCACAAGAGGCTGTGAACGTGTGGGGACGACGCTCGCTATCCCAAGGAGTTCTTGGTGAACGTCTGTTTCGCGGTATCATCTGAGTCATCCGCGCCTCTACCGAGTCAAGGGGAAGGAAATGTCAATTTAGGTCAGTAGGGTCAGAGCAAGTTCTATTCCTTCTTCGGCGACGTCAGTGTCTTTTATTCTATGGATGAGCTTTAATTGTGTCTTGTGTGTTTATCAGACAGGCTTTAACTAGTGATAGGCCTATTTTTGGTAAGAACGAAACAGGCTGTAAATCCGCAAACATGGTGTCTATTATGTATATCACTAGACTACAGCGCATCAATTTGTTTTTAGAGCAAGTTCTATTCCTTCTTTGGTAACGTCAATGTCTTTTATCCTATAGATGGGCCTTATCTGTTTTGTGTGTGTTTATCAGACAGGCTTTAGCATGAAGTGATAGGCCTATTTTTGGTAAGCCCGAAACAAGCTGTGAATCCGCAAACATGGTGCAGAACATGTAATCACTAGACTACAGCGCATCAATTTGTTTTCAGAGCAAGTTCTATTTTTTCTTTGGTAACGTCAGTGTCTTTTATCCTATTGGATGAGTCTTATCTGTATCTTGTATTTTTATCAGACAGGCTTGAACTAGTGATAGGCCTATTTTTGGTAAGCCCGAAACAGGCTGTAAATCCGCAAACATGGTGCCTATTTATGTAATCAGTAGACTACGGCGCATCTTTCAGTGTCTTCTCTTTTAAAGGTTATCTGAGGTTTTTTTTCATTAATTATGAAAAGTTGATTTGTTTGAAAATTTCATTATCTTGAAAACTTTAGCATCTTATTAATACCATGGAGTGTTAATAATTTTTGGCTCTATGTTTATAACCAACTTGCAAATTATATTCTTTTGCCACAGATACCCTTTAAGCCTAAAAATAGGTTTATATCTGTATAGGTTTACTATTAACAAGAAACGCTCAGTGTCTTTATTTTTGGACATGACTTGAACGTACATTGTACATTGCATCATGTAAACCAAGGAATTCCCACACCTGAATGCATGTTTAGAAATTCCTCTCAAAACATGTATGTGTTTATGAATTTAGGTGTGATTTCTTGGTATCATAGTGCTCAATGACAATGACTAATTGTGAATGTCAAATCAAGGAAGGAAATAACATCCTGTCTTAAATGGGGAATTGAAAGTAATCAAGAAGCCAATGATATACAAATAGACCATTAATCAACTTGAAGTAAACTTCCTTTTTTATTATCTTTCCTTTTGGTGATAACTGTACTTGTATTTTGTTCTCATCTTTGTATATTTGTTATGTTTTTATCCGGGATGCAAACTTGTACGGGCTGCCAAATGTAGCCTTTTTTTTTACTCCCGAGACATGTTTTTATCTTGTCTAGATAAAATAAACCAAACATAAACTAAACTAATAATGGAAAATCTAGTACAAAGTCACAGGTGGGGGCATCCAAACAATTTGTTTTGTTTTTTGTCTCATGTATTACAGCAACAAGACGCAGACCTGCAGCCAAGCAGTGCTTTTTAGCACATATATTTTGTGCCTGACCAACAAGCATTGCACAAGTAGACGTAACATACATTTTTTTTTACTTGCAGGCTTATATATTTTGCTGTTTAGAGTTATATTCAGATCTAACCCTTGTCCTCCATAACACATACAATCATGTAGCTGCCATTTTGTTGTGAGGCAGATCTCAAGCCCCCATTCACTGTGGGCTGAAGGGAAAAGGAATTGGATAAAGGGAACAACTTGAACATTTATTTTAAAAATAAAAAGTTCCCCAGCCCTGTTTTTTCACTGAAAGGGTGTGACAACTGTTCAATATTTCTCCAGAGAATAAGAGGGAAGGAATTTATTTTATATGGATCGAGCTAGACTAACTGTGAATGTTTCAATGAAGGTTGTGTATTTTGTCCAAAACTTTTGTTTCTTCTGCTCACAGTGATTATTTACATGACTTGTACTCTCAAGCAATGCAAACATGCCAACCACAAAAGCAGGAACATAAAACATTGTTTAAAGACATTCATCATATTCTATTTGGTCATTTACAGCTTGATTTCAAAGCTACATTTGTAGATCTGATGCTGCACACTTTAGAAAGCATACAAGTAGCGGCCACAATCTTGTTTGTACACAGCAAGCTTCATTACAGGTCATATACACTTGATGCAAACATGCTATCCACATAATGTACTTGTAAAGAACTTTTTTGATATTTTACAATTTTGGCTTAGTTCAAATGTTATACAAACTATAGCTGAGCTGCAATTTTCTTCTTTTTTTTTTTGGAGGGGTTGGGGGACTGGAGGGGCCAATTTCAAACCTATATTATTACAAGTGATGCAAACAGTAAACCTAAACATTTTCAAATGACATGTCCACACTGTTGCCTGGCAAGACATCAAAGAAGCAAACATTTTCAAAGATAAATATTTTCTTAATGTTTGGGCAATTTAGAGCTAGATTTCAAGCCAATTATTTATCTAATTTTTACAAATGTTTTACATATACAATGTACATGTCTGAAGCTCAGCTGCCTTTTGCCACCACTTTTTTTCTTTGAGAGGATGATTTTCAAGCAAGACTACTTTACATGCAATGCAAGCATGCTGTTCCACGGAAGCAGGAAAAGAAATATTTTGAAACAACACAGACCCATTGCCTGACAAGACAAAGCATTTTCTCAGATTTGTTGAAATATTATAATTTTGGCAATTAAGAACTAGATTTCAAGCCAAACTTTAATGTTAAATACAAGTGTTGTACATAGAAACTTAGCTGCCTTTTGGTCACGTTTTTTTTTTTGGGGGGGGGGGATGAGTTTCAACCAAAACCATAAACAAGGGATGCAAGCATGCTTTCCACAAAAACAGTAAAACCTAAAATGTTTTCAAAAGACAAACACTGCTGCCTGGTAAGACATCAAAGGCGCAAAGCTATAAGCACTTTCTCAAACTTTCTGATTTTTATTCATTATGCGATTTAGAGCTAGATTTCAAGCCAAACATTTATGTTACATATAAATGTTGCATAAACCTTTATAGTGGCCTTTGCCCCCATTTTTGTTTTTCTTTGAGAAGATGAGTTTCAAGCGAGACTACTTACATGCGATGCAAGCATGCTGTTCCACGGAAGCAGGAAAATCTGTAGAAATATTTTGAAACGACACACACCTCCCTTACCTGGCAAGATTTCAAAGAGGTACTTCCCGGGCTCCTCGGC
>BQKZ01004641.1:36500-46815 GCA_036244855.1 Temnopleurus reevesii | reverse complement strand
GAGTCAGGGTGAATCGTGTTGCTTCCGGGGTCCTATGTGACCGGGGCTTAGCCTTCATTTGAATGAAAACAAAATTCTTTACACACATTGGGAAAATAATTACCTGACCACCAACACATATTTGTACCATGTGAAATATTTTAATGCAATTCTGCTGTTGATCCATCCAGCTTGTAGACACAAAATAACAAATTATCAAATAAAAACCAACATTGTAAACTCTTTCCGAATGACATACTAAAAAAACACATTTGCTCGAATAAAATGAAACTGGTTTGAACGAGGTTTATCGTGGTGAAGAATAATTGAAGAGAGTAGATCAGTTGTCTCACGATGTGCAAACGTAAAATGTTAGTATAGCAACGTTTCGGCTGCTGTATGCTGCAAGCCTTCACCAGACTATAATGAAGATACATAACGCTGTGCGTGCCTTATATTGACACGTGGGAGGCCCGCAGCCAAATTCTTGCATGGACTATTCCTATTCCGGCTTGTGATCTATAAGAAAGTTTTGCATAACTTACTACAATCCCTCGCATCTAACAATTATAATTGTTCTGATTTGTATCAATACAACAACATTCTTACAAAAAATGCTACAATAATCCAAACAGAATTTTTCTTGAATAATAATGTCTAGAGTACATACAAATATCGGGATACATCGCCCTCAAAACATTTCAGCAAATAACATTATGAAAAAATACTCTGGTCAATTTTAAAGTTTTGAAATCAGAATGTCTCTATACCATGACCATCAATGAATTGCAATTTGCAAGAGTTGCTTCTATTTTTCAATAGTCCCATAATACATGTAGTATTTTTATCATGACTTGAACAATTTCTAGATTTCTACAAGTGAAGCTACATGTACATGTCTATTGTAGCCTCTTTCAAAAATGTATTGAAACTATATCTGCCTTGGCCTTCATTTTCATCTGAAGATATCATCATCAAAATGTATTACTAATACTTCGATTAAAATCAGTTAAGACCTAAAATTACAAATACATTCTTCATCAGAATTTCATTCCAAATTAAATTCCACAAGCTACCAGGAATTACATGTTTATGAAGCTGTTACAGTCTCATTAAACATCTTAAATATGCATGTCATTATGACACAAGCAAAAAGTAAATGGTGCACATTTACATAACAGTAGAGTGTATGCTATAAAATATTTATATCCCTTTCACCACAGAGTTATTGTACGTCTATGTGCTTTCACAAAAAATCACAATAATCAGCCTGTACAAATCGATACATAAATGTAAGTGTATCTTCTTGATTAATAATTTTTCCAAATCAAAATAAGCTTCACTGATTGCACTGAATATAGGAAATCAACAAAATATACAAGAAAACAAATGAGTATCATTGCTATTTTCAGGATAGCTGTGCTCCACTCTCTCTCTCTATCGATAGTTTTTACTTTTGTACAGTTTTTTATTGCATGTACAAGCACATTTAATGTAAATGATAAACGTACAATTGTGAAATCACGACATCTGACATAACACCGAATAACACATTTTCAAGTATGAATGTTATATTTCTACACCATTATAATATTCTTTAGACGATTTTTAAGATTTCCATTTTTGAAACCATAGAAGAGGTAAAAGAGATCGTTTCCAGATATATCTTCTTTGTTTGTCAAACTCAATCAAACAAAATTCCTCTTCAGATTTTTTGTTTAATTTCTAATAAATCAACATTTCTAGAATTTTGAACCACTATATCTACTAGAGAGGATAAAAATTTACTTTCGATTCAACAAAGATAATGAAATCCCCTCCCAAACTTCTAAACATTTCTGGGTTAACAAAATTTAGGGTTTTTTTTTTTTATATAAAGTCTCTTTCTCAAACTATTGAAAAACATTTCATAGCATGAATGCTTCCATTAATCATAATATTTCGCTGTGGCAAATTGCAAAAACAAAGTTATTTGAAATACCACACAACAAAATATTAGTTCATGTATCAAACAGAAAACCCTTTCATAATTAGTCATTTGCAATCTTCACTATCCTCTTAAAGATTTCTTCCAAATTGTATCTCACCTTTGTACCACCTGTTTAATAAAATTCCTTGGCTAAAGCAAAAGAAGATTCTCGGCTTTCTTTATTCAAAACTTAGCACAGTAATAGTAATGCGTCTTATTTTTGGTAGCTTTTTCCCGCAGGTCCTGCAATAACATCGAGATACATGTAGAGCATCTTCTGGATAGTGATAGCTGAAGCGTAAATTGACATGAACACCAAAACGCACATTACAAATGCAAAGAGTATAATACAAAGCAAAATCTCATTTTGTATAAAAATAAACATAACATCTGGGCATTTACTTATTCTTGGCAAGAATAACATATGAGAAAGAGGGTACAATGTACTCAAGAAAAGATGACCAAAGAAGCCATTAAGGTATAAAGTTACAAATCAATTACACAATTGGTGAAACCATAATGTATAGACAATCCTTATATGATAAAAATATATCCTGGATCTTGTGTTATCACGACTTGTACAAAGGAGTTTCCACTTGAGCACTAATTATCAAAGTAACAGGAAGTATATACATTGTACCTCACAAAGTTTTTACATATATATGGTTGATTGTGACTTGTGTCTGAGGATGCTGTGCTTCCCAAATACTAGAGTTGGATGAGCCAAAAAGAGATAACACCATTCTTTAAATAAATGTTGCATTTTTATTTATTTAACTTACAATCTAGATATGATGCAAATACTGGTTTTCCTCCATTTTGGGAGGTTTTATTTTTTTTCTTCACTAGAAAAAAAAAATTCAGTCCTAGTTTAGTTTTGACAATGTCATGGTGTTCTTCCTTGTCATTCTTTGAAAAAAAAATATCAATATCTCCAAAAGAGTAAACATATATGCAATGTAAAGTGGTAGAAATGAAAGAGCATCATCTATTTTTGTTCATCCTGGTTCATCCATACTTTAAATTTAGATGAATATCACAGCATTTACAAACACAAGGAATTAAAAGTGTCAAAATAACTCTAAAGAGACTTCAGCTGCCCAAAAGTTTGAAGGAAAATAAGTCATGAAACATCACGGCAAATGCAATTTATGTTACACAGTTATAATGAGATATAGTTTTTAAGCCCTAATTCTGTTCAGGGTATTGAGTTAAAATATTCTAAACAAAATTATTGAATTCACATTGAGGCTCCATAGATCTGTATGTGATACAAATCCGCATGTTTTTTCAAGTCTCAGAAAATCAGTGACTACCGTTTCACATACATGTATCATAGAGTGCAGAGATATATGCCTAACATCATACAGTGAAACATCATTATACCGAGGTCCTAGGGACCAGAGAAATTACCTCTTTTTCAGGAAAACTTGCTATATCCGGGCCAAAATACAATTTTATACAAAGAGATGGTACCAGGAAAATCATTTTGTTATAACAAGAGTTTTTTTTATATCCGTGCTTATTATAATGAGGTTTACTGTATTTGATACCTATGTGTATTACACCTGATATCGGATATGAAATATCTATATGCCAATTTCTATTCAGAGTACGAAGATACTATTGTGAATCCACCTGTCTGTCTGGACAGAGGATGAGCAATCCATATAGCAGAAGGGACAACAGAATTTGACAAAGTATATACCTCTCATTCAGACATTCAAAAAGTTTTCCCACACAAACGAAAGTGGATTCCCTGTTCAGTGAGTGAAAAGGTGCGATAGATTTCTCAACAGAATAAAAGGGAAGGGAATTTAATTTGTGTGCTATTTGTTCTTGTGAATGCCTGTCCCTTCTGCTCATAGCGAGTGTTTCTTCAAAGCTGTAAATACATGCAGTTGATGTAGGCCAATAGAAAAGGGGTTATTTGATATCAGTGGATGCATCACCCTCAAAGTGGTTCAAATACAGGGAAGGGAGATGCATAAGCTTGCAAGTTTTAGGAGTAGTATTAAAGCGCAGTGAAACAATATCTGTGAACTATTCATTTTTCCCAAACATAATATAAAAGTTAACACTGGCTATTACCATTTCAATGCATTAAGTACAAATTGATTATAAAAGGCAAATAAAAATCTAACAGCTTACCATAAAGTAAGATACTTTATAGGTAAATAAGCAATCACATCCAAAAGACAGCCGACATTGACAACATTGACCTCACCTAAATTGAAGGTCTTTTTAAGTCTCCTTCCCTTTATATTGCATTGTTTCAGACCCAACTTGAGCAAGGTCAACTGTTTTCAAAGTGCCTTGTAACAGTGGTGTTGTCCAACTGAACAACACAACTTTATCATTTACATTAGTAATTCCTCATTTTGAATTTAATTCATTGAGTATTAGTGACAAACATTTGCATCCTTCTACAAATGCTAGCAGTTGATGTTGTGATTCCTATAGTAATCAGAAAGGAAAATCAAGCCAAACATGGTATCAATGACAACCATAAATTTGCAAATCGTCAAGAAATAAATCATGGCCCTGTTTACTAGAAGAAAAAGTCGAATATTAACATTGAATTTGCTCAAAATCAATAAAAAACATCACTTTGAAGAATTGATTTTTATATTATATCTGCGTTCAGATGATGAGAATTTGATGGAAAAGATTGGGAAGACTGATTATTTGGTCTTCATACTACCAATAAGACTACCCATCTGATTTATGTCTGGGATTTGATCAGCATGCTTCATTTTGAGATGCTGTTTGAACCATGTGTAGTTCCGGGACAAATACCCACAGAACTTGCATTTGAAGCTGCTGTAACCAAGATGTCTAGCGACATGACGCTTCAGCGAGCAGATACTTTCAAAGCGCTTTCGACACTTGAGACATTTCAAGAGATTGGTGTTGATAAGGGAATCAATGGCGCTGCGCTTCTTGGCGTTATCCGCCGGGCTTTTTGCCATGGTTGAAGGCGCCATGTCTGTCTCATTGCGTAGGAGGTGCACACGGACGTGTCGCTGCAACGAGCTCAGGTACTGATATCGTTTGTTGCAGTTGAGGCAACGTACCAACCGTTTGTCCATCAGGAGTTCCAACTTGTTCTTGTCGTCTTCATCCATCTCAGTTTTTATTGCTCTGGATTTGTTTAAGTCTCGTTTGACCTGCTGGGTCTTCTCTGCACTGGGTTTGTCTCCTTGCATCTTCTCTACTTGGTTACGAGGAGACACACTCTGGTGATTTAAACGGGCCTGTCTGATTGGCATGTCCCTGCTAGGGGTCGGCTCTGGGCTCTTTCGCGCACCATTGCTGCCTGGAGGGGTCAGAAGAATCTCCTTGGGACTGCTACCGCTGACACCAGAGTGCTTCGTAGGGGTCTTTGGTACAGCCTTGTTCTCTTTGTTGGATTGTGATTTGCCAGACCTTCCTTCCGTTTTAACAAAGTCTTTATTGCTCGATAGTCCTCCTTTTTTACTTTTTACTCCCTTCTCTTCTTCCTCCTCATCTTCCTCTTCATCATCATCCTCATCACTCTCACCATCTTCTTCCTCCTCCTCCTCCTGTTCCTCTTCATTGTCTTCATCTTCCATTTCTTCATGACCTTCTGCTCCTAGTGAGCTATCTTCCATTTCAACGTCATTCCCATTAAGATCAGACACATCACTAATCTCTAAAATCTTTGGTGTAACCACACTATCACATTTGCCTTTCGCAGCCGTCTTTTCAGAGCCATTAACATCTTTAGATTTCCTCTGGCTAGAGCTAACTTCATCGTTGTTAGTTGTACTTCCATACTGCGCAAGGTTGACCCAAATGCCTATCTTCATATTGCGGATTGCCTCAGAAATCTGATGGATGGTGCGAAACTGCCTTCCGTGATTCCCCATCATGTGCCTCCTCATCTGGGTGTAATCATTATTCTCATATGGGCAGAGCATGCAGCGGTAGCGATTGAAACCAAAATGATTGCAGCAATGTTGTTGCAGCCTCCTCATTGTAGAGAGCTGTTTCTGGCAACGCCGACACTTGAGCTTCTTCTCATCCATGATCTGCATCACTTTGTTTCTCGCAACTTCCTCCCAAGACGGCGCCTGCTTCGCGCTAGTGCGATTCACATCTGAGCTGTGCTTATCACGGCGATGGATCTCCTTGTGCCGAAGCACATTACGACGACTGGCAAAGGTCTTGAAGCAGACATCACATGTTGGCACAGAGCTGGTGTCGCCTTGCTTCATGACCTCCTTCTCACGACCCTCATGCATCACCTTCTGTTGCTCCACTTTCCTACTCAGAAGTTCATCTACTCTTGTGGTTGGGAGGTGATGCATCGTTTGCATATGTCTCCGCAGGTTGTACACAGATACCGAGCTGTACCGACAAAGAGAGCACTTGAAAATCGGACGCTTGTGGATCCTCATGTGCCAAGCGAGCGCTGTCCAGTTTTTGCATTTCTTCTTGCAAATGGTACATTCTGTTGGTTGGCAAGCTACAGCACCTTGTATATTTTTTTCTTTGGGCTCTTGCTGAAGACTGCTACTTTGGCGTCCTGTCAGTTCTACAACTTTCTCTGGGTTTCCACTCTTCCTTCCTCCCTCTATATCCTTCTCAACTTTGGGCTCTTTCAAGGTCTCTTTTTCCGCAAAAAGTTCCCGACTGGTACTTGGTTTACCACCAAAGCCCTTCACAATGTTATGGAGAGTCTCCCGCTTGTCCACTTTGTTAGTTTTGCCATTCTTTGAAGCTTGACGAATAGCGATCTCGCCGACTATCTTAGCTGTGTCATCTCCCTCCTGCTTGGGAGCAAACAAGCTCGTATTCTCAAGCTCATCGTGGTGGATGATGTGATCGGACCTCACCATCTGCTGTTCGATTGCTTCTGTAGTGTTAGGGATAGGCCGAAGTATCATAAAAGCATTACCGTTGCCAACCTCAGAAGACTGGTCATTGATAGCCGGTGTGGCGAAGTTCTTCTTCGACCCTCCCCTGAGATTGACGGGGGACCCAGTTGGGGGTTGGGGTTCCACCTGAGGGGCTGCTGCGTCTTCATTGGGGTACAGATCCCTCATGTTCAGACTCTGGGTCTTGGTAGCACAGTGTTGGTCTATTCCGGTTTGCAGCTTGCAGTAGGACTTTTTATGCTCGACGAAGTTGACAAGGCCGCGGAACAGCCCCTTGCAGACCCTGCATTCGTAGATGATATCAGCTTCTTGAAGGAGCATCTGCTTTAAGGCTGGTGTGGCATTGCGGAACAGATCCAGGACTTGTTGAAGGCCTCGCCTTGAGGTGTGCATTGGAGGCAACAGCTGGCTGCTGTCAAGGCCAGTCTCTTGGGATCCTGGCGGTTCGGCCATCTTACTCGCCATTCTGCAGAAGATACAAACAAAAAACAAAAAAATTAATACCACATCAACAAAATCACTAATTAATTACTAGATGAATCCTCGACCGCGCACGGTCGAAATTTATGCCTCCGCCATCACGCAATCAGAAAGATATGTACGGCTTGTTTGTTCCATGCGTCGGAAATCAAAAACATTTTATGAATTTGGGGCACTGCGACCTTAGACCCTGTGAACCCCAAATCTCATCAGTTCTTCCTCACATGCTTATACATAATTGAGAGCACATTGTAAGTTTGAAAGAAATTGGTTCAATTTTTCTGTTTTAAGCTATAACAATGATGAGCTATATCAGGTGATTTTGTACAAGTTTTTCTGCCTGGTGACCTTTGACCTTTGACCCACTGAACCCAAAATCTAATCAGTTCATCCTCACATGCTTATACATACTTGAGCCAAGTTTGGTCCAAATCTGTACAGCAGTTCTGAACTTATTGCGGTAACAAGCTATTTTGGGTTATTTTTTTACAAGTTTTTTGGCCCTGTGACCTTTGACCCACTGAACCCAATATCGACTCGGTTCATCCTCACATGCTTATACATACTTGAGCCAAGTTTGGTCAAAATCCGTCTAGCGGTTCTGAACTTATCGCAGTAACAAGCTCCGGACGGACGGACAGACGGACAACCCGAAAACATAATGCCTCCGCCACCGTAAGCTGGTGCCGGAGATCAAGTGCTGATAGAGTCACACTAACAACAACCACAATTGTCAATTCTTGCCATCGACAATTTTTTTTTAAGAATCGCAGATGGCGCTATCCAGTTTCCATCATAAACAAGTCATGTGAGTCGGTATACCTACTTCCATTATGTACATTCATGCATGTGCATTCCACTTTACCAGGATATATGTCATAAAATTATGTTTGTTTTACAAAGCCTTTCTGATAATCACTATTGATACACCATAGTGTGTTTCTTTGATGCAGCACAAAATGCGTCCCATGATGTTAATGTTAAAAAAAATTCTGAAATGACAGACATAGCACATGTATCAGCATCCCAAACCTGAAGTCACCTACCCAAAACTCAACAGATCAATATCGATGGTATTGTGAAATATCGTTTGATATCGCCTCTTGTCAGTGGCAAGTATCAATTTGGAAAATATCTCCAGTATTCCGTAGCCTATGTTTATGCACATATATGTAGACACATGTGTACACAGAAATGGCTTAGCTTCTGTGGGGGAATTCCCAGTTCAGGGCCTATATTTCAATATGAAAAGACACTGATTGAGTATCCATTACGAAAGTTTAGAGTTAATAATATTGGGAACGAATATTGGTAAACCATGGTACAGAAGGCATATGTATTTAAGCTTCCTCTCGCATAGCCACTGATTATGCCCGAAATCTGCAAGCAGGCTACCGACCATTTAACCTCCAAAATTCAGTATTGATTATAATGATCTTATTTGTATATAAATGAATTGTTGTTGTAGATCATTAAACAAATTCCAAATGCAATATTTTGGTCTACATATATTGATTTTAACAAAATCGGACAACCCGTTCAAAAGTCATGAATTTTCAAAGTCACATTGATATAACGATCCCTACCGCTGATGGGGATCCGTGCGATCGGCAAATTCAACAGAATCTGTGACGTCATGTCCGACAACTCCTCGTTCACTCTGTGTACAAAATTTCACATTTTTCCCTCTTTTTCGGAAAAGTCAAACAAAATGCCAATTTTCGGTTGGGGTATAGCATTTCTTTATTGATTCTGCATGTATTTTCAGAAGAATGATGTTGCAACCTTAACATAAATTCTAGATTATTAATTTTTTTTAAAATTCTATGTACAAAGTGAATGAGGAATTGTCCGACATGACGTCACAGATTCCGTCGGTGCTGCCGATCGCACGGATCCCCATGAGCAGCAGTGATCGTCAAATCTCCATGACTTTGAAAATTGATAACTTTTGAATAGGTTGACCGATTTTGCTCAGATTTTCACAGTTTGTTCATCTGATTTCTCTTCATTCTATGAGAGCACGAAGATACCAGAGGAATTGTTCCCCTTTAAAGAGGAACTGACCCCTAGAATAACTGTTACTGTTGGGGATATGTGCGATCGGCAATCTGTGACGTCATGTCGGACAAGTTTTAGATTTTCAAAATCCCTCTTGTTTTTTAAATAAACATGACATTTATACATGTATTTCCTGACATCAACTAAATAAATCATGATGTAGAGTACCAAATACCTCCAAAGGGAACTTCACCCAGACATTAACCCTAACCCCATGGGGGGAGTCTTTCGCAAAAAGTCAGAACTGAATGCAAGAAGCTTGCGTTGTGACTTTCGTTATTTCACGTCTCGCGGAACTTTTCAGACCAAATTTGGAACAACTGAGTATGCAGTACCGACGTTACGCACATTTGAAAAATATCTGTCAAGCCAAAAATGGTTCAAAAACGTGATTTCATGAACAAAGTCAATGGATGTTGTGTATCAAGTAAAATTTCAAAAATCCTTACCTATTTTTCTATTCACTGGCTGAAATGATTGAAAAATCTTCTTTTTATGACTCTAATGATGTCACTAACAATTCCCATAAAAAAAACAATAGAAATAATAAGGTTGAAAAAAAAAACCAGAGAAATACATAAGAAATTACTAATAACAATACGATACATAGGAAAAGATTTTGATACCAATTTTTTTTTCTCATATATTTTAAGAACATTACTACATGCACTAAGAGTATCTTCACAAAAGATGAGGATGTTTGGAGCTTTATTTAATGATTAATTAATATTCATTATTTTCATTGTTTTTTACACATGAATTAGCATAGTGAGAACAATTAGTGGATTTTTGAGAAAAAAAAAATGACTAGCATTCTTGCAGATTTCGTCACAGGCTATGTACACTCTCGATTTTCGGCGTGATCACACGATCAACGGTTGAGATCAGAAGGGGAGCCACATAAGCATCCCCCTCCCCCCCC
>BQKZ01004641.1:17974-29054 GCA_036244855.1 Temnopleurus reevesii | reverse complement strand
GGGGGGGGGGGGGGGGGGTCGCACCCCCCTGGAGCTGGGCTAACAATTGTTGTTTCTCTGTAGACAGACGCCCCCTCCCCCGAGCGGAGGGATGTTTTTGCATCCGGCATCCTGTAATGGAAAATCCTGGATCTTATCTTAACCTATAAATGACTAAATCGAACGAAAAAAAATATCGACATGGGCTACCAGCAAATATACCAATATTTCATAAAAATCATTACAATACTATACATTTTGTCATGAATTTTCACTATAGTCGTATGTTTATATGAACATTTCGTAATTCCGTTATATATAATACCATATACTTTCTCCTATGATCATTTATCTTCAAATTCATACTCTGAAAAACAAAATGATACACTCTACTTTCCACGTGCTTTATCAATCAAAATAACATTTTAAATTTAAATCACATGCCTCGTTGCAATCGTCACTTTCGGTCTGTGTGTATATGCAGGGAGATGGGTGATAAGGGAATACTTCCTAATCTGATTGTATTTGGTATCAGATTGCACACAAACGCAATTTTAAGAGACGCAATAAACTGTATCACTTAAAAAAAACATTAAGCCATCTGCATTCTAAATATTATGACCAGGAAGTAAAACTGGAGTAAAACTGACAATTCCCTGGCATAACGTTACAAGTACAAGAAAAGCTTTTAATACATGAGAGCGTGCAGACGTAATGATCGAAATAGCATTTAGCCAATCACGAGTTCAACCATTTTGTTTACTTTCAAGAAGTGTAAATCTGTTTTCATCGGTTCGAAATGTTCGGAACTTCAAACTCAGTCAGTATACCCGGATTAACACGTCACCCTGTTGAGGTTTAATAACGCCAAAATAAGTACGTACACGTTGTACATGACAAATCACTGGTTATTCCGTAGGGCGCCATTGTCTGGCAAGCAGTAAACGTATATTTCCTCCTTATATCAGCGCATGCGAAGGGAGGAAGTTTGTAATATGGTGTGTCTATAGGCTACTTTGGGAAGTCGAAACATTTGCATTATCAAAATAGTCTGCGACCAGAATCTATTCTAGGAACGATTTTATGGCGGTCCGCAATCAATGCCAGAGAAACACGTCACGTAAAGATATTCGAGGCGCCAAAACGTACGATTGCTCACCAAAGTGATGCACATTTTGTGTGGCCTATTTCCACGTCTCTATTCATGTGATCAAGTCGGATGGATATAGGGAAGGTCTTAATAGAAGATATTTATGAATGTGGATATGAAGATTAACATATTATAAATAACCTCGAATGGAATGATATCCATTTCCCAATTGATACTTCTGTGATCGCAAGTGTACCCACTATCAGACGTAGACAACAAATCCGGATTAACCTTATTAATGTTTGATGCTTTATTCTCGGGACCTCATGTGAAAATGTTCACTGTGCAAACATGATGCATCTAAAATTGAGGATTTTAATACATGCGACATTTACACTTGGCGGCAATCACAATACACGGCTATCAGACAGAGAGATTAGGCCCTGGTTATGGTTGTAAAATTTGAGCGCGCCATGCGACCGTCTTGCCGACATTTTGCCCTTTAATTGCACGTGTGTGAGACTGTGTCCTCAGCATGAGGTGTCCCGTGTATTGTCTTGAGGCTACACTCGAGGTGCTGTGATACGGCCAAATCAGTGTCGTTTCTTCGTGTTTTTACTCAGTTTTCGACGGGGAGCTAACCACCAAGTATTATAAATCGTGGCTTTAATACCTTTCTGACGAGTCTAAGCCCTGTCCCAAATCAACACCTGGGTTGTAAATTGTAATACATCGGTTGAGAAACAACCCTTCCCATTTCTCACTTATTGCTTTTAATACGCCTCGTATCCGTCTTTCTTCTTTCTTTGCAAATGGCTCCTTTTCCCAAATGGATTCCTTTCTCACTCTCTCCCGCTTTTCCGGTGCATGCATCGCTCAACTCTATACAAGTTACTCCGCTCCATCTCTATCGAAATCTTCCTCCCTATGTCATCGTCTTTCTTTGCCTTCACATATTAGTTTTTCTATTCAATTTGTATTATACCTTTATTCTACATCTATCTAATACTTATTGAGCTGTTAATTTGAATGGTCTTTAACCAATTTTTCAACAACTTCTAGCTATAAAATGATTTTTCTCTCGACATAATGCTTCGAAATCGGCCAAAATGACATTTTAACCACCCTCTCAAGGTGTTCAGGAAATTGGGGGAAGCATATAGTTTACCTAAATGGGCATTAATCGTTCATCAATTCGGTAGAAATATAACAATAACTCATGCAGCGCATGAATCAAACGATTTTTGTGTTTGACTTCGTATTTTGGATAACGAATTATTTGGGTAGGCTTGTGTGGAACATATTGGAGGTGCTTCGAATCAATGACAGACTTCACGAAACATCGTTATTTAGTCGACGTTACTAATTGGCTTTTAATTGAATACATGATTTATATTTTAATGATTATTTTATTTTAGCTCATACCGTTTTTGTATTCGGAAAATTGTGTGAATCCCGATAAATCGCCATGAATGAATTCCCAAAAACCACCGTAAATCGTTCATCGAAAGCCATTGACTTATTTAAAATGGAATAAAAGACGGCATCCCATCAGCTGTCACCGCATTTAACTTCACTTTGTTTACATATTTATTGAAGTTCTCATATAATCGTCCGACTACAATGGCAGAAGGTTGATATGGGAGTGAAGAGCATCTCGGGCAACAATACTGACCGATGACATTGACCGGCCTTAAGCGGGATCGGTCGTCTGCGTGAATGACGGGTCATCAATTATGACTTCACATTTTTGTATCTTACACTTCTGCGTTAGGCGACCATCCCTTAACTCTTCGTGTCATTTTCATCAGAGCGTCTGAAAATGACATGTCGCTGATTTGACGAACTGTAGGCAAACCGCGGCAACGGACCTTTGCGCTATATCGTTTCGTTGGCAGCCCAGCTCTCATTATGCCGGTGTCGTCGCCGATGTCGGGTTCAGGCTGAACCAAACAACTAGTCAATTCATTTACTGAAACAATAAATGTGAACATTTATGTTGCCTAGTTTGGGAGTCAATCTTTGTTATATTACTGCATATTCTTTCTAAGAGTTTACAAATTGGGGCGTTCTGCTTTACACTTTCATGTACAAACTTTATGAAACACACAAAGCGTTTAGCAGAAAAACTGTTGATACACAATCATAAAATAAACTTTGGTTACAGGAGACGGATCCAATCGGCGGCCAATATTCGGACGATTTATTCTAAAGGGTCCAATGACCTGCCTGC
Source organism: Temnopleurus reevesii (assembly GCA_036244855.1). Lineage (NCBI taxonomy): Eukaryota > Metazoa > Echinodermata > Echinoidea > Temnopleuroida > Temnopleuridae > Temnopleurus > Temnopleurus reevesii. The sequence goes on along the minus strand of BQKZ01004641.1, from coordinate 25,752 downwards.
AACAAATTGCCTATGACACCGGCTCTTGTTTTCAACACGGTGTGTCATTATCGGAAGTATGACTGTGTCAAAAGGTTGTGCATGCCGAAAACGTTTCTTCTGCGCAGCATTTGAGACCGATGCCGACTAAGACTCTCTCTCAATCGACCCAGCTCTTCTCAAGCTGGACCCCATTGAAAATGCCCGGGAAAAGGATAAATGCAAACAATGCGTTTTGGCAACATACTATCGTTGCATTTCGACTACAGGACGCGGCAGAGAATTAAACCAAGACTGTGCCAGCAGTCTTGGTGACATTTTAAAGCCTTCTGAATTTGAGTTTGCCTGGATATCAGGCAACTGCGATTTCGGCACTTTTTTTAAAGAAGAGAGTAGGAAAATTAGAGCTCGTAAGGTAAACTGATATACAAGCGCATTGTAACAAACGTAAAATGTAGGGAAAATAGTCGTCGAAACAAAAGTCGGGTTTTTTTTATATTAGAGTCTGCGTCATCAAAGAGATTTAAAAAGTCCGTCATCAAGCGATATACATACATTTAGTAAGATAATGGGAAAATAATGTTCCAATATGGTTCCAATGTACATTATATTCTCATTGTAAGCATGGAATATATGATGTATCTTTTGAAATATTTTACAAAAAATTGCCCGGTTTTACTAATTGAATTTACCATGTATAAAGAATTTCATTTCGTCGTTCAAAAAATCATACTGCTCTCAAAAATCAAACAACGTTCATGACGTTATATCGTCAAGACCATGTTGTTGAATATATCATAATTCGTCCGTGTTTTCACGAAGTGACGGTAGCAGAGGGTGGTGTTGTATGAAGACAAATCATTCCCGACATAGCAACAATTCTAAGGACATGCTAATAAAATTGTCATATAGGTCGTGTGCAACATTACCATCTGGCTACCAACAATTCGTAAAACGCCTATAGTGACGGCGTTCGGTTGATGAAAACGAATTTTATAATGCGAGTCATTCATGTTGGAAGTGATGCAGTTGGACGAAAATATAATGCATCGACAACCGCGAAAGGGCAATTCTCAAAGTTGATTAAGTTGGGCACAGAATGTTGATGTTACAACATAGCATCTGTCATGCAGAGAAATCGGGGCAAATTGAATCATTTAATTCCTTTGCTGTTGACTGCGACGGTTTTGACGAGTCCCAAATGTGAAGGGGTGACTTGGAACTGAAAGGCAGCTGCCGAAAACAAGAGGAAATCTGTTTGTATAGCGCACCTAGTTGGTGAAGAAAAATCAAAAGAGTTTATGTTGTTTGAATACGAGCGACGACAAGACCAGCTGTCAGCCAACGGCCTTTCAGGAGATAGGTGTCGGGCTGCTGCCGGGGCGGGCGACCGGTTGCTTCAGCTACCCCCACCATCTCGGCGACCCTTTTCCTTCTTTGTTGCAGTGTGCATTGTTACAGAGGCCGATTTCTCTCGTTTTTACTTCAAAATGGATTTGGTATTGGGTTGTTTCATCGTTGAGTGTAGGTTTTTTATGTTTGGTTCGAATTTTTTCGACGATCGTCTTTAAGGATAATGAAAATCGTACGTTCCCAAACGGTGGACAAACGGAATTAACATTTTAAATATTCTCGGCTTCCTAGATACTACAACTCGATGCATCTTTCCGTACATTGCCATTGGATGTATTATGAAATGGAGACTTTATTACTCTTATCTTAATCATATAACCAACGAAATGGTGACGTATTTTGATTAACTTCAAAGATAAAGGGATGTACTCCCGCTGTTGCCGTCAAATGACGTCATCAGATGTTGACGAATGGCTTCACACTCGCTTGTCCTGGCAGCCTGGCAAAACTCATCGACATGTATACTAAAACATCCGTAGTGTAACCAATCTTGTCGGCATTTGTACATTGCCATATTTGAATTCATGGATGCTAATGATGATTGGTATTGAATTAAAGATATCAAACTATATATGATGAGGATTGGGTGATATCCATGGAACACATTATCATTCAAATGACACTTAATCCTGCCGTCTGTCTTAGAACGTTGAGCATCAGGTCAAATCATTCTAAAGCAATCTATATACGGTACAGGACAGCAATCTTTATTTAGTGAAGTTTAGTTGTATTGTGAACATCTGGCTTCGCTTTCAGACGATAATCACAAAGGGAAAAGCCAGACATCGTCTTAAATTATCCCACCCCTTCAAATATGCGCTTGTAGCGATATTGGCTCGCCAATTTTGTTGCACGTTTTCATATAGTTTCATCTATCTGGGATATGTTCACTATGTCTTACGCGTGTTTGGTAGAAATAAAAAATAGCACTTCATTCTTTTATTTTTAGGGTTAGCATAAAAAAAAATTAAATCCTGATAATTCAGCACAATTCGCTTCAAAGTTTTTTCTAGGTTGTCTCGGTCGACAATTCTTTAAGTATTATGATCCACTTTACCCCAGTTCGAATAGTTTTAATAAATTTGATGTGTCAATTCCAACACTCGCAAGAACTAGGACGTCTGAGTTTGGATAAACATTGAATCAAACAAATAACATGAATTAAAAATCTGCATACAGATTTCGTCACCCTTGGTGTATTTTCTGAAGTACCGTATTTCGCAACATCCTTAGTTTCAAGCGTACAAGATTTATTAGCCTGTAATGCACTATAACTCTCAAATTTCAAACAAATATGTAACAAAAAGCCCGAATATGACATTTGGAAAGTTTTGGGCACACTGCGCACCCGATACAAATTTCGACAACCATGGCATCGGGCCACCTTTTAATTACAACTGTCAGGTTCAGTCAACATGTCTTCTACTCCTACCTGTCTCAAATTTATATTTCTCTCAAGGCGAATGAAAATTTCACTCTTCATGGAGTGTATGCTAGATACGAATGAATATAGAGTGACATGAGAATTCCTTTTGAGTTCAACAAATCTTTCTCTCTTTTTGGGTCGACCTCCTTGTTAACTCATAATGTTCATAGGTCTGTGATCATGGAGGTTACCCCCTGGTCATGATATAACGAAAAATCACATGGATGAACCCTAAAAATGTGAACAAAATCGGATAATCCGTTACGTATTTATTAATTTTTTATAGCCTCAATGATATCATGATCGCTGCCAATTCGTGTGACCGGCAACTTTGACCGAATCTGTGAAGTACATACATATAATTCTCTCTATTCATTTTGTATATACAAATTTAAAACAATTGAGAAATACTAAACTTGAAATGATCAAAATGATTCTTTCCAATAAAGATGGCAAATAGGATAAAGGACTGATAGATTCAAGCTTAAAATCAACATTTTGCTGCTTTTTCTGAAAGAGGAAGATAATGTGAAATTTGATTTACAGAATGAATGGCGAGTTGTCCGACAACACTTTACAAATTCTGTCAACGTTGCCGACCGCATGGATCCCCATCAGTGACAGGTAACGTCATATTATGAATTTAACAATTCATAACTTCGGAAAAGATTGTCCGATTTTTCTTAAATATTAACAATGTGTTTTTTCTTCATTCAATGAGAGCACGATAAGTCCAGGGTGTGTTCCCTTGAAAGAGAATCAAGTTGTTCTCGTATTTCACTCTTTTCGACGATTCACTCGGTGAAGAGTAACAATAATATATTCACTCATTTATCAATCGAGAATAAAACATCCATTCAAGAGACGAGGAAGAATCCGATATTTGCCAATCGGGGGTCACCAGGATAAAAAGGTCGGGCCACCGATTCACTTCCACAAAAACGCGCGAAAAGAACTCAGGAGGCCGAGGTTTCAAAATTCGCCACCAATGGGGATGCAGTCGTCCCACTATTGTACAAGTTGTTGATCGGCACGAGGCAATATAAATCCTTGTTCAGGCTGACTCACACCTTTGCGTTTTAAGCCTGCGTCGGCCTAGCGTTTAAAAATCGCTCCTTGGACGCAAAAAGACGCAGGTCACACGGTGGACTTTCGCTTGGCGTACGCTCCTTGAGCGCAAGCCGAACGTCAATCCACCGCCTGTCAGCGTATACTGTGCGCTCGGGGAGTGTTTTTAATAATTATAACAAATGGGCCGACGCAGGCTAAAAAGCCAAAGGTGTGAGGCGGCTTTAACCTGCGTGTCTTTTGATAACCGCGGATTGTGCCCAAGGTAAATGTGCGTTTCAATTTTAACTAAGTTGCAGTTAATTACAACTTTCTAGCAACACTTCTATGTGTTTTGTATTTGTTTGCGCGCGAATCATGTTGTGACCGTCCTCTTTACTCCGTCTCTCCGCCACCGGTGAGTGAGGATATTAGATGCCGGAGTATAATTCTGATAACTTGTGAAAAGGTTCAGCAACATGCTGTCCACACGACTTCTCTTTACTTTTGTTTTACCAACATGAAACAATATCATTATACCAACATGATGTTCGACACATGAAACTAACCCCTTAAAGAATATCGCCCTGTCCTAAAAGAATTTAAGTTGTATAAGAACTAGATAATACAATTTGGCTCACAAATTTTTAACAGTTTCAATGTTTTCATACATGGATGATGACAGCTCATTTTGCCGTAATGACAACTCCTTGAAACACTTTCATAGCGGGAGTGCCCATAAGTTGACTTAGACGATCATGATCATTGTGACTACAGCGCTTTTAAAACCTTATGTAATGAGAAAGTTTCTTCACATAATTTTTTTAACGCGAATGTAAAATAAATTTTGATGACCTTTAAAAAACTAAGCAACCTGTCTTGTGTTACCTGAAAGTTTCGACCGTATTGCAGAAAAAGTTGTTTAAACGCAAGTCAGAAACTGAAACGCAACTCCATTTTTAGTCAATCAGGAGCGCTCATTTAGTATTTGTGTTTAATTTCCTCATGTGTTGCAACAGGGCTTGTCTCAGAATTGTTCATTGACAGGATTTGTTTTATACCCTTTGCTCGCCTTCCTTTTGTCCGCGTTGAATAGTACCTTTTGACGATGGTGCGGAAGGGATGCAGAGCTGCTGGGCCTGAAATATATGGTTGGAGAAAATGTGACTAATACTAATAGACTGCAAAAATTTTAGAAAATTAAATCGGGATTAGCTAAAGAAAGCTTTAAATTTTCACATTCTCAATGCGGCCGGACAATTTGGCAGAATATGTGACGTTATCTCGGACAATTTCCCATTAAACAAAGCTCAGGAGAATCAACAAAATGTTGACGTTTTTATCATGTACTGAACTTTTACTGCATGTAATTTGTCAAAAATCATGCTGTACTCTTTTTAAAATCTTACATTAACCCATTTTGGAAATATTTTTATAAACGCCACAAGTACGTCTCAAATTGTGCGAAAGTTGCCAACCCAAGTGTCCCCATCCGAGTAAACCAATGAAACTTTAACATTTTATAAGTTTTCAACGGATAGTCACATCTTACTCATTTTCCACAATTGTTTTTGATTTTAGCAATGACGTGGCAGCATTGATCAATCGACCAATGTACTAGTAGAGACTGTACATACGGTAATTCCCCTAATGGAATAGACATTTTCTCTGAATATGTTTCTCTTGTACTCGTACTATGAATAACTGTTTCATTTTCGGTGCGAACAAATACCAACAAGACCGCACGATCTGGTTTGTCAGGTTTGAATCACCGTTCTTGGCCATGGCAAGCGGGAGTGGCAATACGGAACCGCGGAACCGGAAAGGTGGTGGGGTGCAGTGCAGCCCCTCCATTTGTTTCAGTTGATACGTTCAAGCCTATGGAATTGTGTAAAAATGTACACCCCCTCAATTATTTAGGGTGGATTAAAAAATTGTAAATATAGGGAAGAGCAAAAGCAAAGAAGAAGAAGAAGAAGGAGAAGAAAATATTTAATTCCACAAAACGTTTGGTCAAAAAAGATGAAGAGGCCGCTGCCCCCCTTGTGGGTAAATAATACTGAAAAAAGGAGGGGGGGGGGGTGCCGTCCACGACCCCAAATTCATTTTTCAACCGTAGTTGTGTCCTACTGTTAGAACGCCCACATATGTTATATCATCTCCAGGATTTTCCAATCTGCCAATGGGGGGGGGGGGGGGGGGGGAAAATTGGAAATTTTTTGATAAGCAAAAAAAAAAAAAAAAAAAAAAAAAACCGAACAAAAAAATCCCCCCTTAAAAAAAAGTATGGCAACCCCCTGGTTGATCGCGACCACACCCTCGGCATCGGATAAAATTCCAGAGGAGAATCATTCATAGCTGCTTGACAAGTTATTCAGCCTCTCAACCAAGCATATCGAAATCATGTCGGGGTCAACGACGGTTGGATCCTTCAGAACGAATTGCCTGAATATTAACTCACCGATTGGATCCGCCTCAGGCAGCCGAAGATTATTCTGTTTTTGCTAAATACTTTGTGTTTTAGGACGATTTTTTTTAAATAAATTAAAAAAAATGTAAAACAGAAACTCCCAAAACATATAAACTTTTAGCATTTGGGTAAAAGCACCAAGTAGCATGTTAGCTTTATCTACTTATTGTAATAATTGATTAAAACTTACTAAAAATCATTACCAACAGTCCGAAATACTTTGATAAATGACTATCCCGATTTATGACTATTTGAATTCTCAAAAGAACTGAAAAATAAAATGATTTGATTTGATTTGATATGAGGCAACATATTTGCCCAAACAACTGTTTCGAGGAACGAATGGACTTGCCGTTTTCTTCCGCCCAATCCCTGAGAAATCGGCTACTACACCGCCCCCAACACCGGCTTCTGCGCGGCTCTTTAGACTGATTAGCCGTGTTTCCACAACACAAACGATATATTTTTTTTTACAAATAGAAACAATAGTCATGGAGACGTGGCAGTATTTCGCTTCACACCTCATTTCCGATTCTCCTCGCTTATGAAAACATTAAATGATGTTGCCATGGTGATGACAATGACAACGTCAATAGCAATATAAGAGACATGCTATGGCTATGTGTTATGCGCTATAAAAGATCGGAATATTATTATTATCATCAATAGATGTGTTCTAGGCTATTGCCACAAACGGACTTGAAATTAACAAGTCAGAGAACAAAATTAGTTAAGACATGGTGATGCAATTTATATTAAAGCAATCCCCTATATGAAAAAAAATCAGCTTGCACTAAAGGACCCCCCCCCAATAAATGAATAAATAATACAAATAATATGAAGGAGAAAAATAGATAAAGCGCGGGTAAGTTAGATTTCGTCATCAGACTAAGTAAGGAACCTAGGCGTATGATAAAATCAATCATTGCAATTCGTTCAACAAACAGTGTATGGTAGAAATGAGTCAGCTCAAAGTTAGCGTTATCCGGGATTTGACATTCCGTTCGAGACTCCGAATATTTTTCGACGCCCCTCTTAGGGCATTGGCACCCCTGGGTTGAGAGGAGAAATAATATTATTCAGGAATATTTGCGTCCCATAGATTACTCTAATGTTGCGCCCCTTCTTCCTGGGGGTGGGGGGGGGGGGGGTGTTGGCCCTTATTTCCTTCGAATACTCAAATTCACCAAATGAAATTTATTAGTCATCTGCACCGTACTAACCAATCTTTCATGAATAGTATTCACGCAGCTCCTGCAGTACAGTGAGAATACTACCTACGTCAAAGCGTGACTTCGCAGTAAACTTGACATCTCATGATCACGGGGTCATTCTGTTTATGATCAAGAGAGAAATTACAGCTAAGGATATACTGGCAGGAATGGGAGGGGCGTCCCGTGATATGGTCGCCATGGACACGAACAAGAGAGAGAGAGAGAGAGA
>BQKZ01004641.1:13152-17892 GCA_036244855.1 Temnopleurus reevesii | reverse complement strand
GGGGGGGGGGGGGGGGGGGGGGGGGGGGGTCGGAACCATAAAGGTATACTCTTTGGTCGGAACATATTTTATCAAACCAAAACAGATTTAAACCCCCTCCCCATGTGACGCAGAAGGCACTGATATACCGTAGTGCTACAAATTATAGTACTCCAATCATGATCACAGGACGAATACTGGATAAGAAATTATTTATGTATAAAATACTCGACATAATATCTATTTCACTTTTAGAATATGAAAACTATATGCATTTTTATATATATATTGGCTGCCAGAGTGCATTTCATTTTTTATCTGGGGCCAATTGCACGAAATTGTCTTTGCTATTGAATTCTTGCTGAGACGTCTTTACTTCTTGCACCACCCTCGTAACACAGATACAAACGTGGATACGTCTATGTTAAGAGGACGGCGCAAGAAGTTTAGACGTCTTGGCAAGAAGAGGATAGCTAAGACCATTTCGCGCAATTGGGCCCTGAATGATATATTAAAAGATAAAACTTCTATCGCCATGAGTTAACTGTCCAAGCCTTACGTGTGCTCTCCCCCGTAAACTATGCAAACGAAGCCCGTTGTGTTTTCCTTTCCCCACAAATTAGTGGTTGCGGTAATTTTTACACGAAATATTCCTGGGTACAAAACAGTTGACCGCGTTTATCATAACACTGCGGTCACACTATGGAACGATAGATCGGATTATTATTCATTGATTATCGGTCTAGGGGCACACGGTTATGAATAATAACATTAAACAAGGCGTAGTAGATGTATAGGCTATCAATAGCCATCAATATGTTATGTTTTGTCTGAGGAAATTTGAGTGGCAATGAATAAGACTAGTAGGGGAGTGCAATATGGCGAGCAACGCTTGAATCGTGAAAGTCCCCCCCCCCCACCCTATTCTGCAAGCACATACCCTAGACTTTCGGTGTGTACTTATGCAGAGCGTGATAGATGGTTCTTTAATACTTCCATGCATTGTGTGACTACATCACACACATACATCATTGCTCTATCCTCAGTCTAGGGATAGAGCAATGCTGCATGTGTGTGATGTAGTCACACAATGCATACCCTGTACCACGCTCTACACATGCACACACTGAAAGTCTAGATTATGTGCTTGCAGAATACCCCAACCCCTTGACAATGCGATGGTGTGACAGCTTACAACCTTTAACACTATATAAACTATTTTCGAAAAATAAATTCGAACGCAAATTCAATGCTCCTTATTGTAATGCTCTTCAAGTCGGAACCGGCTTGTGATTGTTCTGTCCGCACAGATGAATACACGGCGTACTGTTCTATTGTCTGTGGCCCACTCAACTTTTTGAAAATAGTTTATAGCATGTTCTTTGTGATCATGAGTAATAATGTGACCAAATAGATTGCAAGTAATCGCAGAAATTATCGTGACTTCTTTGTTTGTAATATTATAGTTGCTCTCCACCAACTGAACCTCAGAAAATAGCCACACGTACCTTTACGCTTTTTTTTTTAAATTCATTCGTATAAAGAGAAATCACAATAAATAAACTAATAACCGGTCATGTGTGGCTCAGTGGTAGAGCGTCTGCCCCATGAACGGAAGATCGTGGGTTCGATCCCCGGCCGAGTCATATCAAAGACTTATAAAAATGGGACCATCTGCCTTCTTGCCAGGTGCTCGGCATTTAAGAAAGGAGAAGGGTAATAATAACTTTATGTTATGCAGAGCCCGCTGGAAGAGCGGCCAGTTTACAGCCGAATGTGGCTATCCTGGGAAAATGAGACATTATTATTATTTTATTAATAATATATGAGTGTCATCGGCCTTTGACCTGAAATTTGATTTCAAATGGTCCTTGGCTTTATTTTCTCGTTATATATTCCCGATGTTTAAATTTGAAATCATAATGAATAACCTCAACAAAAACAACAAAAACACTAAGAACACAGCAATGCCGACGGACTAACACTATTTTACAAAATTGTCGGTCATCGAACAACCAGACGTATACGAATATACCTACACGACTCACCTAAATCAACTTGTTGAACCATTACTTAATGCTTTTCAGGCAATTTAAATGCCCGTATAATGCCAAATTTTGTGTTAATGTTTAAAAATCATAAATATTTATGAATGGAATGAAAGTATAATGCCCATCTTCCACGTTGTATGAAGTATACCACTTTCTCAGTCCAACAGACAACATATACCTTATATATGTTCATGTCAGAATGATAATGAAAATGCAATGGTACATTTCTGTTCTATGGGAGTAATAAGAGATTCGATATATCTTTTCAAAAGAACCTGAAGTTTTTTAAAATCTATTTCACATTCCAAATAAAAACTCTGGTGATGACCCAAAATTTTCAAATTTGACAGTACACTGAACCCATAAACATTGTAAAAACGTTCCTGCGCACTGAAAAGAATCATGGAAAATGGATGCCCGTGTCCATGATTTTGCCTACCAGGGGGCGCAACTGGTTGCTTGCAACCCCCCCCCTCCTCAATTGTCCGTAGGCAAGGGAAAGGGGTCTCCAGATTTGGCCTCCTCTTGCATTAAATTTGGGCCGTAAGAATATCTACGCGGGGGGGGGGGGCACCCCAAATGCAATGTTCCATGAATGTTAAAATATTCATGGTTAGTAGCTGTACGTGCATGTGGTGTCCATGTTTATTCATTGGTCACGTTCTTCTTCCCTCATTATAACTGCAATTAAATCCCACCTAAGGTCGATCACGCCGGAACGCTGCTGATTAATTTCTCCATAATTGCCACCGGTCTCCCTCCACCTCACGTCCGCTCTATTCAGCGACCATGTCACGGCAACCATGCACTGTGCCGACTGGATTGCATTGAATGCATAATCCTAATGCCCCGGTCACATAGAGGCCCGGAAGCAACACGATTCAACACGACTCTTTGTTAATTCACAGTTAACTGCCTCAGAACAAAGAGTCGTGTTGAATCGTGTTGTTCCCGGGGCCCTATGTGACCGGGGCTTAAAAGTCTACAGAACATTGGGCAACATGCTGTTCAACTTATGGAGACATTTTGCAATTCCACCATCATTTGGACTTATCTTAACCAACATTTGTGTCAAATATATCCGGCTTTTAGTTGAATTGTGTAATTTTACCATAAGCTGGGCATATTTTAACCAATAGCTGTATAGAGCAAAGAGGGAATGGTCTCACGCGGGCGACAATATAATAAATTACATTTACTTTTCTTTCCTCCAACGTATACAGAAAAAGCGGCATCGTATTCCGATATTATCGTTACCCATTCCAATCCATGTATTGACAATACATTCATAAGATAACATGGATAATTTCCTGTCGTCCCCAACCCTTCCACTCCATCATATTCACTCCTTGAAATATTCCAATCAAGACGCTTATTGTAATACCAAATATTTTTTTTTCGTAAAATCTTTAAAAATCACATATACGTATCTCAAGCCTACGTCACACCTTTGCGTTTTCAGCCTGCGTCGGCCAAAGCATTTTTGGAAATTAAAAACGCTCCCTTGACGCACAAAGACGCAGGTCATGCGTTGGACTGACGCTCATCGTACGCTCGTTGAGCGCAAGCCGAACGTCAGTCCATCGTCTGATCTGCGTATGCTATCGGTCAAGGGAGCGATTTTAATTTCCAAAAACGCTAGGCCGACACAGGCTAAAAAAGCAAAGGTGTGACGCTGGCTTAAGAATGGAATGAAAGTTTTGTAAAGCGTCGAAGAGTTATCAATTTAGTTGTATAGCAGAGGTATCAGCGATCAAAGACGTCCAGATTATGTTCATTTTCCTGTCAATTAGATTTCCTATGTCTTGTTAAATACATTACGCTATCAAGAAGTGTGAAAAACTAGATATCACAATGGCAAAAAAAGAGAAGACATATATCAGTGATGCAATTTTATACTCGTCCATGATATACTGTATATACATGGTGTAATGACAAATGAAATTAAAATTTGGGTTAAACAATTCCACAGTCTCTGTTGATTAAGGAATATGCTTATAGATTATGATTCAAAATATTTGTATTTCATAATGGTCAATACACCATGTTCCATAAAAACAAGTGCCCTGAAGGAACTTACAGTGATTTCTTCGACCCAGATCGCCTTTTTATTCGCAATCTATATCATGGCATCTATTTTTTTTTTACAGTTCTTGCTAGGTTACAACTAAGAAAACATTTAATTAACAAAAATAAACAGAATTTTGCAACAAGTCATATAATCTGCGAGTTGGGGAAATCAATTTACTGCCTTGGTCGTCTTTGATCTCTATTACCTCGGGTTTAACCATGTCTCTGGCATGTTCCGTGTTCCCACAATTTATTATCCGCTTCATGTGCTAGAAATGTTGCATTTATGAATAAAGTAGAATACATTCATTTTTTTATTGCAGTTTCTGCCTGCTCAATATGTCCTCAAGGTATTTTTTTGTAAGCCGTCAATTGGTATCCAAGCAATTTAGTGAGAACTATTTATAGAAATCATTGAAGCCACTTGTGCTTCAACTTCCATTTGACCGAACGAAATATGGTATTTATTATGCACATATTCATGTAGCAAAATTTGTTTTCATAGGTAAACTGCGTGACACATATATATATATAATAATAATAATAATAATGTATTGAATCCAACCGCATTTCCTCCAACGATCTAATTACAAAGAGAGTTGCACTTCATATCTTCTTGTCTTTCTATTATAATTATTAT
>BQKZ01004641.1:5652-10652 GCA_036244855.1 Temnopleurus reevesii | reverse complement strand
ATTTGGATAATAATGATGATGAGGATGATGGTTATGATGATGATAACAGTGACGGTAGCTGTGAAAATACATCAAATCACAAATTGTGGGCAATGGATGTTGTTGTGCTCTCAGTAATTATACGACTCAATCTTTTGCTGATTTAATTGAACCTGGTGCTTTTGTTGACGATAAATGATGACATGATCAAGCTTGGACACGATCTTGGTTTGACCACTGATTATGATCGCTTGCAATAAATTAGATAAGTTCCTTTAAAAAAATCAATACTTATTGGACAACAATACTTATCAAATAGGCTAAATATTTCCTATCCTCCTTTCGATTCAATATAATCTTCAATTACTCTCTCTTTCTCCTCCCGCTCGCTGGGGACTTCCAAGCAGAACGCACCGCGGTATGTTCCCAATAATGGACTCATAATGATAGTTCCTTTTGCGACAAAGCGTTTGCGAAGCAGAATGCATTTAGATTGCAATTTATCGACCAACTATATTTCACCGTGGTTCATTTAGTTATAGCATTCGTTCTACAATCTCTCCCTCTCACTCCTGCGCATCGCTGCTCCCTCGCCCGTATATGACGTCAATGTTGCTAGGTGACTTTGTGGTCGATGAGGAGTTAGAGGAGGATGTTGAGTGTGATGTCGTCCACTCCAGGGGCGCTGGTATCCCCTGATGTACACTCTTGGTGTGTGCTTTTACCAGTCACCGTGAAAAGAGTTTACATATGGCTTTAATCATAATAAATTTGTTATTGAGTTCACTTTGAAAAATGTAACAAAATAAAGATTTTCAGCGCACAAATGGAATTGAAACTCTAAAACTAAATAAGCAATAGAGTTTATCTCATCTTGACAAAAATAATCAGCTAAGGGAAAACCAGGATTTAATTGTGATGCATTAAAAAATCATTATACATGTATTATGCCGTAACCACTCATTCTTAATGCTTATCAAAATAATTTATCTACCTCCAATAATCTAAGTGGAATATGCCTATAGAGTTTCCATAAATGCATCGCTTTATTCAAATGAAAATGCTAGATGGAAACAGTTTTTGAGAGACATGTTAAACCTCTTGAAGAAAATGAAAAACAATATACTAGATGGAAACAGCTCTTGATCGATATTTAAAATTAATTCGGCAAGACGAAACAAAGATTTGCCTCCCAGGACAATTGAAATAGATTACTTTTTTTAATCGCTCGTCCATCATGTTGGCATTATAATATTAGCACCACAAGACAGGTTTAGGCTTAAACTTATTATCGAATTAAAGATTGTTTCCATTGTTTTTATCACACGACAGAATGGTCCATTTGACATTTGAGTTAGCAGCAAGGTGCACTACGTCCTTAATCCACCAAAGAAAAATGCAAATTAGCGTAACCAAATTGACCAATTTTTCAGACGCTAAGTGAAGTAAACTGATGTTTTAGGATAATTTCGTTGATAAACTGATTTGAAATGCGCATGATGTGGATCGGGCAAGAACCAACAATACTCCCTGCGGGTATGTTAGCGAGCGATCGACGTGAGGCGACAGCATCAACAACGCAGTGCATCCCTGAGACCGCTCTTCGCAATGCGCGCACTCCCGACATGGTCATGATGGTGGAGAGCATTTGCATTTCCCCCATCTCGTTTTCTAATGAGATTTCCTCTGGTGTCGGTCGGACATGGGATGCGGAGCCCCAGAGCCGCAGCATCAACAACGCAGAGCATCCATGGGCCCGCTCTTCGCAATGCGCGCGCTCCCGACATGGTTATGATGGTGGAGAGCTTTTGCATTTTCCATCTCGCTTTCTAATGAGATTTCCTCTGGGGTCGGGCATGGTATGCGGAGCCCCAGAGCCGCCCGGCGTCCTGCCATTGGCTAGCGGGCGGGAAACCTCCCATGTTCGGAAAGGATGCCGCGGCGTTGGAGCGAAGATAAGCTCCCGTGCTTTCTACCGTAGACGGGCTCGGGATGGAGCGTCTTCCCTGAGAGGTGGTCGACGCAGTGGTGAAACTTAGCCCGATATCGACTCCTTTGTTCGGATGTGTCGTTGAGTCATAATCGGCATGAGATGGGATCGGGATGAAGAGGAGTTGGGAGGGTTGGCGTTCGGATGCTTTGATGCACTATGATGCCTATAACCAACACACCATCCCGGTAGAACGATGATTTAATAATTGAAAAGGAAATGCTCGTTGATTATTCAAAATAAAACGCGGCAATATAGATCTCTTTCGTAATATTCAAATTCTATGCACACTTGTTTTTCAAATGCACAAAGACAAAATATTTGTTCACCTAATGATCGCATTGCAATAGAAGGAATGTGATTGAGAATGAGATAAGATGGCAGGGTACGTTGGCGTAGGACAGATTTGAGGTGGTATTATGCACATACATACTGATGCCAATACACAGGGTTAGTGCACACACCGACACACCATCCTTGTTGAACGAATGATTTGATAATTTAAAAGGAAATGCTCGTTGATTATTCAAACTATAATACACCACATTCGTAATATTCCCAAGTGACAAAATATTACTTCACCCCATAATCGCATCGCAATAGAAGGAGTGTGACAGAGAATGAGATGAGGTGACAGGTTTGGCGGAGGGATGATTTGAGGTGGTATATGCACACTGATGCCAATACTCTGGATGAGGGCACCAACACACTATCTTGGCTTGAACGAATGATTTCATAATTGAAAAGGAAATGCTCGTTGATTATTTCATTATTTCATAATATGTTATGCGGCAATTGACCACTTTCGTAATATTCAAATTTTATGCACACTTTTTTGTCGAATTCACAATAAAAAAAATGATTACTTCACCTCATAATCGCATTGCAATACAAGGAATGTGATAGAGGATGAGATGAGATGGAAGGAGGGTTAGCGTTTGGATGATTTGAGGTGGTAGTACGTATACTGATGCCAATACCGAGGATGCGTGCACCCTGACACCGCATCCTGCTAGAACGAATGATTTAATAATTGAAAAGGAAATGATCATTGATAATTCAAAATAAAATGCGGCAATAGACCACTTTCCTATTATTCAAATGTTATGCACACTTCTTTGTCTAATGCCCAAGTGACAAAATATTACTTAGGCATGTAATAGAGAATGAGAGGAGATTGGAGGATGGGTTTGGGATGATTTGAGGTGGTATTATGCACACTAATGTCAATACCCTGGATGAGCGCACAGTAGTACCGACACACGATCCTGCTCAAACGAATGATTTAATAATTGAAAAGGAGGTGCTCGTTGATTATTCAAAATATATAATGTGGCTAGACCACTTTCGTAATATTCAAATTCTATGGACACTTCTTTTTCGAATAGCCTATATACACAATGACAAAACATTAGTTCACCTCATAATCGCATTGATATATAATACATGGAGTGGTTGTCGACTCTAAAATCTAAAAGGGCACTTCATGAATAGTTTTATCATGACAAACTTCTTTTCCCTGTAAGTTAAAATCATAATATGACACACTGTATCTCATTGAATAGAATCTCGTCGTTTAACTTAACATTGCGTCAATATATTACATTAAAAAAATATATTATCATTACTAGCTATTTGTCGAAAAGGCTTACTATGGATCACTTGATCGATTTGCTTTCGAGGTGAGCCCAATCCCCCCCCCCCCAAAAAAAGAAACTATGTTAACAAAAAATAAAGTCAAAGATAGCTTTGATTTTATTTTACTCCACAACTCTCCATGAGTAGATAAACAGTTTTCTTTATCTATTAAAAAATCCAACTAAGGTCGGAGATATTTTAAGTCACTGGTTTTAAGTACGGAGCTGATGAAAAAAAGGCAAATGACATAAACCTGTTTGAAAGGCCATCTCGTTAGATTTATTTGACATTGTCGGTTAAGAATTCACTACAATGGAGTTCTTAATCACAAAATACCAGAGTATTGAAATTATCTCAAATTCTTCATAACGTAATATGCCTAACTGAAGTTTCTTTTATATAAGAGCAATTGCACCGATGAACTGTTGAATTTAAATTTGGAGCAAGTCATTTTTACATACCGATGGTCACCAAAGCGGGGATGATTATCATAATTATGGATATGATAATAGCATCATTCTATAAACATTAAAATAATCTTTAAAATATGCATGAGCTGAAATAAACACTGAAAAAATTGCGCACATTAGTCATACGATAAGATAAGATCGGCTAATATCTCGTGACGAACTGTGCCATCGAAAACCTTATCACATCAGCTCGATTTTCGAGCGAGTCACGATTATTTATAGGAACTAAAGATTACCATTAGATGACGGCGTGTTAGAGATTTTCGTATAAAAGCGTAAAGGGATACCGTCGATATGGGAGGCTGAGGAAATTCATTACATTATTATATACCCAAAATAATTTTCTGCATGTGGGGACTGCAAGAATACGAAAACCTGTAGTCGTATAGTTGCATCACTGAAACAAACAATTATTTTAGCCAATGGCAATTGCGATACCATAGACTCCGGAAGATTTCAAGGTAATGGAGAGGGAGGCGGAGTGATATAGAGGATTGCATTTTTGGTCCCTCTCTAATCATTACAATTTTCACAAATTTTAAGGGGTGGGGCGCCCCTCCGCCCCTGGCAACGCTCCTGATACGTGTTTGACCTTATGACTTGATATTTCCTGTAATCAAATACAATTAATAGCTGTAAGTGGGCAAACCTTGGTTGATCTCAATTTAAAATTATATTGACTCGAAACAACGTCAGCTGGAACTCGTACTCTATTCTGAGTTAAAGTAACTCGTACAGTACTTCAGATATTAAAGGGAAGCCGATATCTGGAATTATTATCTATATGAGAGTTTTAAGCCGTACAATATTAAGCCATATTGTACGGCTTCAATTTTATGCTTGCGCAAAGCAGTGACCAGCCTTCTGGTATATGTAAAGATAATAATAATTATATTGGATGGCTTCATTTCATGAAATACCGG
>BQKZ01004640.1:39859-45211 GCA_036244855.1 Temnopleurus reevesii | reverse complement strand
TAAAATATATTTTGTAAATTTGTCTGTATAAACAGGTACTCTGGAGATGATGATTATTGGACCCCAGAGGAGTTTGCAGAGTTCATGCATGAAGAGCAGAAGGTATATTGAAACACTAATTTCAGACTTTTTACCCACCAACTGCACTGACATTTTTCTTAAACATAAAATAGTCCTGGGAAAGGCAGTTTAGTTTTCTATGATGTTTATTAATATGAAGAATATGAAGATTGTGGTATTTTGCTGGAATTTATGCACATTAAAATTGAAATAATGTGAGATTTACTGAAAACTGTTTGTACCAATTTTAAGTCAATGATTATCTGGATCATTGACAATTTTTGCTGGAAAATGGACATTATTTCAATTTTGATTCACACAAATTCCAGCAAAATGCCTCTAACAATCTTCATAGATGAAGATCTGGAAATGTATTGTTTTGAATATGCCATAATGGCGTCAATTTTTAGTGAAATCAGATATTTATCCTATGCTATTTAAGCTCTATGTGTATCAATAATGAGTTCAGAAGGAATTCAAACTCACATCTGAAGATGTCAATTCATTTGAAATTAATGCAAAAATACTGTAGTCCAATCTGTAACTATTGCTTTCAATAGGACAGTTTTACCTCCCTCACAATTCCCTGGTTTTTACAAATAATTCAAATTTATTCATGTTTCTTGCCAACAAACGTAGTTACAATATTACTATAGGTTCACAGCAACTGAACTACAATACTTATAATCCACTTTGCATAAATTATATTGAAAGTGTATCTGCATGAAATTTGCATCTAATAATAGCACATCCATCTGTAGCAGTTTCAAGTTCTAAGGCCAAGATCATGGCCGCAGCAGTTGATTTATAAGTTAATTCTCCCATCCATTGATGATGAAACCAGCCTCATTCATTCATGTGTTAAAGCACCTCAACAGATGTTGATTAATGCTCAAGTAATGACCAACATGCCCGAGCAATCCCAAGTGCATATTACTGTCTTGTACTGTTCATTTTCCTGGTTCCTTTTTAAATTTTTTATACAGAATTTATTCATTTTAAACAGAACAGTAATGCTCCGGTCACATAGGGCCCCGGAAGCAACACAATTCACCCCGACTCTTTGTTCTGAGGCAGTTAACTGTGAATTAACAAAGAGTCGTGTTGAATCGTGTTGCTTCCGGGAGCCCTATGTGACCAGGGCTTAAAGCACCTCAACAGATGTTGATTGATGCTCAAGTAATGACCAACATGCCCAAGCAATCCCAAGTGCATATTACTGTCTTGTACCATTCATCATTTATACGCAGGGCATGTCAGCGATAAAGCATCATTTCCCTGGTTCTTAGTTACAGTGCTTTCCCAAATGAAATTTATTCATTTTAAATAGATCATACATGTACTTACTAGTACCTGCTAATCTCCAGTCGCAATTTTTAAAAACTTTTTTTTCAGCCCTTCTTCGCTTTATTAATAAGTCAAGGGGGATATAAAATTTACAAGATTTCGGTGACAGATATACCAAAAATAATGAATGGGCAATTCCACTTACGCTAAGAGCGAATGCATGTCTTTATGAAATTTGTAAACATTTGACAGCATAACAGATACTGTCTGCTTGATATGTATTGTATTTCAGTGACTTTTAATCAGACAATAGTTGACAAGGTGTTAACCTTTTTTGGTGCCATGACACTTGGAATTGGAATTTCCCCTGCATCATGTTCAGTCTAATTTGGAATGTCCATAGATTTTGATATCACATAGGCCAGGGTGAAGCTATGCTTCTGATTCATGTAGGTTTACGGGTGTGTGTACAGTATATTTTTGGGGAAATAATGGACCAAGGTATTGGACAGGGTACTCTTAAATTATATGATAGCCTAAAGATCTAGGCATTCCAAATATTCTTTGAATTGAACTGGTAAATAAAGAGATGAAATAGATTAAATAAGTCAATATAATACTTGAATTAAAACAAAAACTATTTTTTATTTGAAACCATTACATAATTTGCATAATGATTGCAATATTCTATAGATAATTTGAATTTACCATTCTTCAGCCTATGTCAATATTTGTTTCTTGTCTGGACTTAACTTATTAAAGAATGGTTGTGATGTAGAGTAAACCTTCTCGCCTGATAGCCCAAGCCAATAAAGATATGATTGATGATCAAGTATGTATTATCATTATTGGATTTGTGTGAGGAAGAATACATGTATGACTCATTTGATCATTGAGCCCTGTGAATCTTGAATCTTGAATTAGTACTCTCTCAAAAAACATACACTGTAGCCGCTGTTCTGGAGGGGCTTTAATGTGCTGTGTACCATGTGGGTGGTTTTAAGAAAACAAATTCCTTATCGATTTGTATTTGAATTTGAATTTATTTTATTTTCCACTTTCAATATTTACAATATTCACAATGATATTTACAAATTTCAATACAAATAATTACAAATTTATATATAGATTAAAAATCACAAAGTAAAACACATAAAATTCTACATAGTAGAATGAACGATTTGATTTCACGAATTCGAAAGGGAAGGAGGACCAACTAAAAAGCACAGCTTGTAGGGTGTTGGTCCACCTAGTTAAGATGGAAATTGAAATGTACCTCAAGGATTGTCCAAAAGGTGAATAAATGTATAACAATCGATGTGTTTTAGTTTCCTAAAACTTTTACAAAAATTTAGGAATTGTTTTTTTTGAATGACACATAAAATTATATCTTCTGTAAATATATTTGATGGATTGATGATTATTTTTCTTATGAATTCAGGTCGAATACCTTTTAAGTGCCCTTATGTAAATCTGAGCTATGTTGTCCGATTAGGATGGTTTCAATACATTTTTAAAACTTAAAACTCAGTGGGTTATTGCATTCATATAAATGTTAGGAAGTTTGATTTGTAAAATTTTGCTGATATTTAGAAGAAAGGCAATGATAAGATTTAAGACTTTTAAACCTTTTGCAAAGCTATTTTTACAAGTAAATTGATAATTATGCTCAATTTTATTTTTCAGAGGTTGGAAGTTACCCCAGAATGGTGTGCAACGAACATTGAGAAGTATGAACCAAACCAGGAATTCAGAGATCAAAGAATTCTCACCATGGATGGTAAGGAAAAAAAAAGATGACGATAGTATTAGTAATATCAGTAATAACATCAATATTAGTAATAATAATAGTAATAATAATAATTAGATAATTTATATAGCGCATTCACTATATGGATATACTCTATCTGGCTGTGATGTTAGGGTCTGTGGATATTGTTACTAAAACAATGCCTAATAAAGGTTCAAAATATCATTGAAAAGCTTCAATAAATAAATGAGTTTTCAACCAGTTCTTAAAAGCAACAACAGATGGAGATGATTTATTTCTATCGGTAATTTATAATGATAATAATAATAATGATGATGATGATGATGATGATGATGATGATGATGATGATGATGATGATGATGAGGATGAGGATGATGATGTCAAATGTGCACAATAATCCAGATATAGATAAGGATGATGTTGTGAAATACAAAAGATATTGAATAAAGACTTTAACCATTGAAAAAATGACTGTGTTTGGAATAGGAACTAATCTTTGCAGGGAAAATGGAATTATAGACTGATTCATTATAATTGTTTTTGTTATTATCGTTGTTATCGTTATTATCATTGTTAGTTTTTTATTTAGCTTCTTTGTTTTTGTTTAAATGAAAGGGATTAGTGGCTTTTTGTGAAATTATAAAGTTTTTCAATCAAGATTTAGTTGCCCAGTCAATTAGGTAATGCTCGTTATTTATTTTGAATGTCTGTTCAAGAAAAGTAGTCTTAGAATTAAACATTAACTTACCTTTTTCAATACTATTTTGCTAACTGTTTGCCTATCATTTGTACCATTGCAACTGGCTATTGTTTTAGTATTGATATATTTCAGTTCGTCAGTTTGCATCAAACTTCCTTTAGAAAAACAATTATATTTTTAAATATCTTTCTTCATTTCTTTTCCTTTAGGTTTCTTCTTGTTTATGATTGGACCCAATGGACTCGTCTTTAATCCATTCCATAGCTCAGTGTATCAAGACATGAAACAGCCTTTGGCTCACTACTTCATTAATTCTTCTCATAACACGTAAGTATATAGAACCGGAAAACTTTCCCTGAAGATAATCATAATTTTATTATTTGATTGTTCTGATAGCTAAACTATGTTGACATACCGGTGAGTTAAATCTTGTCATCATGCTTCACTTGGTATTGCATTTAGTTCATGTAATTTGAGGGATAGGTTAGTTGAAAATTGGCTCCCAATATAGGGATTCTTGAACATTTCGTATTGATTGGGATGAAGTATAATCTAAATAAATATCTTGAATAGTTGATTTTTAGAAAACTCAGCTGCATTTTTGCAGGGTGCTACGAGAATTTTTTGCACCACTTGCCCGACAGCACAAATGGCTACTCAAACTAATGGCCCAATTACAATTTCTATATGCCTCTTTGGGCAAGTGACAATCTTATTTACTTGCCCTATGGCTCTAATTTCTTGCCCTGGGCATTTGGGCAAGTGGATTTGTAGCATCTTGATTTTTGTAAATACTGGAATATCAAATCAGGTGTAGATGTGAAAATGTTATGGTAAATGTTATCATTTATTGCATAAAGAGAGTAAAAGCCTAACAAATTTCCCATTGAGGAAATCATCCTTCAGATGATGATGAATACACTCTTCAAATGAGATGCATTAATGTTGCATCCATTCATTCTTTTACCCATCTAAATATGATTAGTCAGCCACTATATGTTTGCCAACACCCCAGAAATAATCTTGCTTCATATGCACTCCAGATATTTGCTGGAAGATCAGCTGAGAGGACCAAGCAGTACAGAAGCCTACATCAGTGCACTCCAGAGAGGATGCAGATGTGTGGAATGTAAGTGATGTGATGATGATGGTGATGATGATGATGATGATGATGTTGATGATGATGCTGATGATGATGATGACGCTGATGATGATGATGATGATGCTGATGATCATGATGGTGATGGTGATGATGATGATGATAATGACGATGAGATGATGGTGAGGATGACGATGTTCAATACAAATATTTGCTGGAAGATCAGCTGAGAGGACCAAGCAGTACAGAAGCCTACATCAGTGCACTCCAGAGAGGATGCAGATGTGTGGAATGTAAGTGATGTGATGATGATGGTGATGATGATGATGATGATGATGTTGATGATGATGCTGATGATGATGATGACGCTGATGATGATGATGATGATGCTGATGATCATGATGGTGATGGTGATGATGATGATGATAATGACGA
>BQKZ01004640.1:14859-34859 GCA_036244855.1 Temnopleurus reevesii | reverse complement strand
GGTATTATAATAGAAGTAACAGTTTTATCTTGCACAAATTATATGTTCTGTTATTTGACAAACCAAACTATGATATCTTTTGTTTCTTTATTTCAGACAAGCTGTACACCAATAACAACCTTCACAATGAGGCAGCATTCCCATCGCCAGAGGAACTCAAGGGAAGAATCCTTATCAAGGTAATCATTATGAGTAGTGGCATTTCTCACACACAATTCATGGAATTTGTGTCAGGATAGCTTGATGCTATGTTGGTATCATGTCCAAGATTGGAATCACTTTTGTCCTAAATACAGTAAAAAGTCTGAATTTGCCAATATGTGGTTTACTTCTCTATGTACTCTCTATGTACACTTGGTGACTGCACCTTCAGCTGTGCTGCACCAAAACTTTGCAACAAATTGCCAATAGAAATAAGACCATCTCCATCTGTAGATGTTTTTAAAAACTTGTTGAAAACTCATTTATTTCTTGAAGCTTTTCAATGATATCTTGTACCTATGTATATATATGCATTATTTTTGTAACAATATCCACAGATCCTAACATCACAGCGCAGTAGAGTATATCCATATA
Source organism: Temnopleurus reevesii (assembly GCA_036244855.1). Taxonomy (NCBI): domain Eukaryota; kingdom Metazoa; phylum Echinodermata; class Echinoidea; order Temnopleuroida; family Temnopleuridae; genus Temnopleurus; species Temnopleurus reevesii. Next base: position 34,283 of record BQKZ01004640.1, on the reverse strand, counting down.
GTGACTGCGCTATATAAATTATCTAATTATTATTATTATTACATACAAATGGTGTTTGTGACAATGCCTGAGGTTTGCCCAATATAGCAACAAGTACTGTTGCAAACTACATTCCAAATATTTTAGCTCAGTTGTTTTAAACCAGTTTAAAGGAAAACATGTTCAGATGTTCATTCACAAAAACATGCATAAATTTGAATCTATTAGTAAACGGGCATATTAACATGGAAAATACTCATTTTTGTTGCTCTATCAAAATGTTAAAAAGTAGTGTTTTTTATTTTGGTAAATGATTTCCCTGTGAAAATACCCTTGAAGTTTGTTAAAATGAGAAATGGTTATAGGGTAAGAAGGTTCAGATTTTGTGAATATGTTTGTCTCTTTTTGCTCATTTACCTAGTATATTTTCAGAGCCCTGAATAAAGAATTATTAATTTAAAACATAAACTAATATCATGATCTCATCGATACCACAAGTGTTGGCTGACCATTATAATGTCAAATTGCTGTGTAGGGAAAGAGCCTTCCTCCAACCACAGACAAAGAGGATGATGGCGAAGTGAGCGATGAAGACGAGGCCGCCGACATTGAAAGTGATGATCCTCAACTCAAAGCTGAGCTGGATAAGAAGAAATCTTCGGGCAAGGTGAGGGAAAAAAAAAGGATTTTGATCATTATGATACATTTTACAAAGGGCAAGTCGGCTTTTGCAGAGTTGCCAATCTTTCTGGAATATTGTTGAGGAGGTATATTTTTATGTACATTATTGTTATTATTATTATTTATTCGGCAAATTCAAAACAAAACAATTTTAGTATAAGTGAAAGATACACAGATACAAGAATTAGGCAAAAGAATAAATGAATAAGACCTTCAATTAGTTTGAGAGGGCTGTCGGGGCGTAGAAAAGGAAAACTTAATCTCCATAACCCAGGGTTTTCCATCCCAACCTTCTCAAATGCAAATTCAGCGTGTCCGTTCCAAGTTAAACATCTGATTGAATGTTTATTGTCATCATGTATTCTCTTGTGTGAAAACACCTGGTTCAGCTGTTTGGTTATTCATAGTATAATTTTTATCCTCACACGTATTCTAGAACGGTTTGCATCTCTGGTCTTGTTTGGGAAAGACCATTAACACCTTAACCCCTCTCCCCCCCCCCTCCCCCTGATCCCTGTTATTTTCTCATTCCCCATTGGCCTATCTTATGTGCAGAGGCTCATCCATCTACCATTTTTGAAAATTGCTGTTTTTTACCTACATTCCCAGAAGCAGGTACATTGGTTGGAATGCAAAATATGACATTTATTGAAAAGCAAATCCCAATGTTTCTCTAGACTTGCTTAGCCATTTTTCTTTAAACATGCCTTTAAGACAAAATGAATTGTTTCCAATTGATAAATCCTATTTTTCAATGCTTTTATTAGACAACAAAACATGTTTTAGGCCTCAGATATCCTGATTTCCATCCATCACAAAAATATTAAAATTTATGAACCCCTCATTTTATCACCAAATTTATTAGCAATCATTTCAATGTACTTTGACCAGTTGAAGGAATTAGATGAATGATATCATTTGGCCGTTTTTTACACAAACAAATGAGAACCCCCACAAACGAAAAATAAATTGCCAAGTACAATTTAAAGATTTCATAGATTAAAGAAAATCATTGAAAATCTTTAGGAAGTTGCAGACGAAATAGTTAGATTGAAGGATTAAGGAAAACAAGAACCAACATATTATGTGTGTGAACCAATAGTGGGATTAATATTTCTGCTTGAACGCTGGCTTAATTTAAAAGAAATAGTCCCCTTTAGATGTTAATTTTTACTTTAAATGCATAGTCAATTATTTCAGCTAGTGTAAATATTCTGCAATGAATAGAGAGATGAACATTCTGAAGATGTCTTTAGCAATTACAAGCATAGATAGTCAAAGTTGCAGGCTAGTACACTTTAGGTAATCTGAAGATTTGCTAAGCTATTTTCCAGAAAGAAGATAAAATCTTTAATCTAGAAAAAAAGACCATGTTCAAAACAAAATACAGTATCTTGGCATTTTGGATTTGTGAAATCATTTTCCAGAAAGAAGACAAAACCGTTAATCTTGAAAAAGAAGAATTATGAAAACAAAATCTACTGTATCTTGGCTTTTTATGTAATACTTACCCACCCCAGTCATTACATAAGCATAAAAACAGTTTCAGGTGGAAGATTTTAAAAAACAAAAAGTATCTCCACTCTTTATATCACGCTTCCCCCACTCCAATCATTACAGAAGCGTAAAAACAGTTTTCGGAGGGCCTCCATCTCCAGCATATCGAGTATCTCCAGCCTCATAGGAGGAATGTTATCGGTGAACTATGACTTTAATCACAACCCTTGCTTGTCTGGTTTAGCTAGGTGCGATCTTGGCCCGCTTGAAATCATGCTTGCCTGCGATGGCACTGGAATGCCTCTGTCAAAGCTGTGGAGGGGTATTAAGGGGACTCATAGCTAAGAAAATGGCCATTTTGGTTAAAATATCAGGATTTTGGGTAAGAATAAGGAAACAATGATAAAGGGCTAAGTACAGACATTTGGGATGCTTTTACCTTCTGATTACAAAAGAAATTGCAGCAAAACCAGGTTTAGCTTTCTCTAGATTTGTGTTTTTCGAGGTATTGATTTATTCTATTGTTTTGTGGTTGCCATGGTAACCACGAAAGTGAATGAGGAAAAAAAACAGTCTCTAAGTCAAAATACCTCTGAGGAAACCATTTTAGAGTGATTTTAAGTGTAAAAAGTTCAGGATTCAGAAAACAGCCTTCTTAGATATGAGTCCCCTTTAGCTATTGTTTGAAGACAATAGCTATCCCCTCCAAAACTTTGTGTAAATGGAAGTGTTTTGTGCCGCTGCTTGCCTGTTCCGTGTAATCTTGCTGTCATGTCGGTTAATCCATTGTCTCTGGGAGCTTCTTGTATATACAGTACATATTTGTGTATTTATCAAGTATAAACAAATGAAAGCAATTTACTTTGTAGTATAGTTAACCTTTCAGCTCTTAAATATTGGGTGTTTGGTACAAAATGTAAAAATCTTTTGCTGGAGGAGCTTCTCAGTAGTGTTTTGTATTTAAATCCCTTCTTGCTCTAACAAGGCCCATACCCTGATACAACACAGTGCAGTTGAGTTTATCTATATAATAACTGCACTAAAGAACCTGTAAGCTAGTATTCACTGTCAAGGGGATGGGGGGAATTCAGGCACGTTATTTTATTATTTAGTAAATTTCATAGAATTCATTAAACAATCATAAAATGTGAACTATTTCTATAATAGCAATTTTCTGATGAACTTTAAAATTTGGTCAATCTTTCTATCAATTTTCTAGGAAGGAGATGAGAAGGTAAATATTTTGACTTCAGGAGTAAATTTCGGTCATGAACCATTTTTTATCACTTTTATGTGCCCCCTCGCACAAGCATCTGTATGTTTACTTGTTTGTGAATACATAACAGCAAGTCACTCGCACCACCAAGCATTTGAATCACTTTCTCACAATTTGTTCTCTGTTTATTAATATTCTTGTTCTTGAGTATCTGTCATTTGTCCTTTTCCTTGATTGAGATCATTCCCTTTAATATGGACAGGTTTCTATTTGTTTTGAATCTTGCCTGATTAAACTCGATAGTCTTCAGTGTTCTTTTAGTGCATTGCACTACCTGTACATTCAGTGTTTCCTGAGTGTCGTTAAGCAAGTCAAGTTCTTTTTTGTGTGTGTATTCTTACAGTGTTTACCTTTAACTTTTTTTTTAATGAAGTAGAATGATTTATTTTGCATTATTTCATATTTTCCAGTTCCTATTATTAAGTAATTGTACAAGTCATATTGTCCATATTTTCACAAAGTGAACGTAGAAAAAGGGTAATGTTGCATGAAGCTATTAATTTAGTTACAGTTTTTTAAATGTATTATTTCTATGTCAGTATGCAACAATACCCTTTGGCGCCCTTCACTTTGTGAAAATATTGAAGATATGCTACACAAATTCAGAAACATCTCAGAAATTTAATTCTTTCCCTTTTCTTTGCATGACAAAATATCTTGAACTTTAATGAATTTATTGCTCTGTATCAAGTGCATGAAATGTTGGTATTTGTGTAGAATAAAGAAATAAGTAATAGTGTGTATACATCAATCAATAAATGTGTTCAGCACTCTCATAATGTACATACACATGAGTATACATATATTGCCAATGGTTTTACTTACTGGTTTGCAAATATGGATTTTTGAATGAGGCTTTGTCGCGATGTCAGGGTTCCTTCAGGTCCATGCAGCAGTCTATTTTTGTACATCATTTTGTAAAACCACTAGCAATGTTTTCGGCTGTTCAGCATGCCAATGTAATTGTGAAATATGTCTGTCAATCATTTTGCATTTTCCCACTATATATGATAACATTTTCCCCTCACTTTTCTCCCATTGTGTTGTCGATATCATTTTAAATTGTGTATGTTGTTGTTTGTATTTCTCTTTCTCTCATTCATTAATGAATGATTTGATATGATAATGTAGTCAAAAGACAAGAAAAAGGTGAGTGCTATCCGATTGGTCACATGACTTTGTGTGCAGTCAGGTGATCATGTGTAGTCACATGACCACAGCTGTGTAATCACATGACTGGCATGCCTTCTGCAACCAGCTTTCACACATTATTCTCCACTCACCTTTTTTCATAAAAAGCTGCTTTACTTTTGTGTTCTCAGCCTCACAGCTTTTCAACTCATCTGAAAGATTGTTTTTGTCATTACATAAATTCTTGTTGCAATGCAATCATCTTATGACCATCCAAAATATTACATTTCAGTGAGCAGATTTCAAAATTAATGAATATTCACCAATACTATCAGATACTTAATAGGCTTCTCACTGTTGTTATTGTTTTGTCATGTATTGTCTTGCATGACTTACATTTAAATGTAATATGCTTTCATTCATTATCTATTAGCAGAGATACAATTTTTGAAGAATGAATAGTCTGCATGTGATTTTAATCTACATCATCATGTATGTACTAGCCTAGACTAGTTTACACTTATGCAGTGTAAACGCATATTGCAATTCAAAGTTTGTAACTCGTCAAATGTTAAATCCAATATCGCCCAGAATGGGCCCCCTGAGAAATATGCATCATTTGAGAATCAAACACAGTCAGAAATTGTTCTTAAATAGTGTTTTTCCCTAAAAGCGGTGAGGTTTACTGTACGTGTCCAAGTCTCAGAGCTCTCCTTTCCTGTTGATGTGTGTGCAGGTACAGTTTCATGTTTTAAAGGATTTGGTATTTGAAAGAATTTAGAATAATTGTTCATGTTTCTTAATGAGGTGATGACATTGCTGTGAAGTCTGTCTTGAATGTGCTGGTGTGATGAAAATGAAGTTTTTCCTAGAGGCTTATAAATTTAACATGAAAACTTGTTTTTAGAATCTAGAATCCTTGTTATCTATTGATCTTATTCTAAAAGATCAATTAATTTATCAGGATTTGCCTGCTTTCTCCACTTGCAATTACCTGTTGACTTCTGAATTCTGTAATACCCACAGACTTTGGTCTTCAGGAGATAGTTATTGAATGAACGAAATGTGACAGCTTTAGAATAAAAATATCATGTTTTCAATGTAAAATTGACTTATAGAGTGAAAACATACCATTTCCATAAATCACTTATCAATGATGAATAATTCTGCAACCGAGAGGCATTTGCAGTTATGAAGAGGAAATTGTTATATGTGTGTAGTTATGTAGTGAGATTACGGAAGCATCTAAGCAGACATATAATCTCATTACGTCTTACCCTTTATTGTATTATCGCATACCAAAGGACCACATGCATGATCATGCAAATCTCACCTGTTTTAGTTTTATTGTAAGTCTTTATAAACTAAAATTATCTGCATGCCATGGTAAGAATCAAACAAAACTAGCACTTAAATCAAATATTCTGCGTATATTAAAGCTAATGAGACGTAGTTTGCCTAGAGTTACCGAGAATGAAAGCTTGACACAAAGACAAAATGCAATGGCACCCGTTTTGGTTTTATTTTCAGTTTTTACAAATTGATATCATCTGCATAAACANGCAACTTTGCATCAGTTTATAGTGCAACTACAATTTTAGAAAACAGTTATTTCTTTACTAGTGCCTAGGTATGACTTATGATGTATTGCAAAATTATTTCCATTGAAATAGTAAAAACTACTGTTATATTTTCACAAACAGATTTTTCTCAAATATATCAGTTAGTGTATTTGTAATTTTAGGTATTATTTTCTTTTCTTTAGTGCTTAGATATATTAAGGAGGTCTACAAATTGTGATAAAATTGTTGAAATTGTCCATGTACATGTATGTTTCTCGCAAAGATAAACAGTTTTTATATGACAATTTTGCTTCCAAATTATCTTACTTACCAATAAAGCAAATTTTTAAATTTTCTCAAGAATGTTTTTATTTAAACATTTAACATGACCTGAATGAAGATTATGATACTATCATAGTCTCTCTCTATCTCTTTCTAAAAAAAACTCTAAAAAATTCTTCATAATATTATTCAGTATACATACACTGTAATCTACAAAATTCATTGAATTACTAGTTACCATGGATACAATGTGTATATGTTTGAGTATGCTAATGTTGTTCCGAGCTGTTCCAGAAGGGATTCTAGTTCAATCAAATATTTGGAAATTATTTTGGCTAAATTGTGCTCAATCAAATATTTGGAAATTATTAACTTATTTGTGCTCATTTTTTTTTTATGTAGACCATTTTATCAAATTATACTCTCAATATTTTCAATCAAATTGTTTTTATTATTATGATAGGGAATCTCTTTATAGAAACATATAATGAATCAAATTCAAAATTCGGGGATGAAATAGTGACAGAGTACAAATTGGGAGTAGTTTCTGTAATCTGTTGTTTGTGATTTTGAATTATCCATGGAATGTCTATCCTCTATGATAAAAAAGAACTGTTGAGAAGGTTTAAAGATAATAGTCTATGAAATGTTTTCCTCAAAGTGTTTGGTCCTAAATATTTGGTGATTGGAGTGTTGATGTTTTTCCTATTTCCGCAATGTCTAATCTAAATACATTTAATCATTTGACCCTGTTCTCTTTAAAACTGTGCAATCTAAATATACATTTATTCAAGAATAATTTGATGACTAGTGTTTAAAGTTTAACACATATTGATGATGTTGTTATGGCAATTAATTTTCTCCTTTTCCATGTCTTTTGTAAATATAGAAAAAGTTGAAGTTGGCCAAGGAGCTGTCGGATATAGTGACTCTCGCTAGCGTGCACTATTCTACTTTCTCAGGGTCTAGGGATAAATGTGAGTAAAATCCACTAATGCCAACTGTTACAGATTTCCTTCCTCTATATTTTCTTCTTTTACACATGACATGGAGGTGTCTAAAATAATTCCTAGCACATATATACTATCATCCAATACACCTAGTTCCCTAAGGCACCTTTCATCTTAATACAGAGTTGTAATAAACACAGTTTTCTGAATTAACTCCTAATCCACCCTCAATGTACCTATTTACCCATAAAAATTCAATTTCGAAAAGAATCAGGCTTTTTCATCAATTTGATCACAGAAATACATGTATGTGCATACCATTTTTTTTTAAATCTTATGATGTGTTTTGATAAAGGCTTGGACCTCCAGGAAGAACAGAGCCATTGATATATCAATGGCTCTGAATGGAGTGCTCCTTCCGTTATTTTAGAATGTGAAATATTTGTCTCTATGTATTGAATTTTAGTTGTATATATTCATGTATATTGTTTTCCATGTATTCTGATTATTTTTATGACGGTAAATAAAACCAAACCAAACCAAACTACAATTTTTGAAAAAAGTGGATAGCCTACTTCTAATGAATAGACATTTGACTCTCGTTCTTCAAAATTTCTATAAATGATAATGTTGTTTTATTCTATGCAAGAAAAGAATTTTGGTGATAAGTGGTCACTTAGAAGCATCATGATGCTGTACTTTTTGCACTTGCTGTTAAACCAGATTGTCGCGGTTCAAGACTCTAAAATGGCATTAATTTTCTTCAGAAAGAAATTTATCCACATTTAATTTAGGATATTCCAGTTGAATGCAGAATAAATCTCTAAAATTATTGATTTACCACAGACAAGTGCCATCAGATGTCTTCCTTTGCGGAGGGTAAAGCCTTTGGCCTGGCCGAGGACAAAGCACCAGATTATGTAGAACACAACAAGCTGTTCCTGAGCAGGATTTATCCAGGAGGGCTGAGGACCAACTCTTCTAACTATAACCCAGTTCCTATGTGGGATGTTGGTGCCCAGATTGGTTAGTAGTAGTAATGATATGATAAGGATGAGGAAGAACACCCTAGTAGTCAAATTTAAATGAGAATGAACACTTCTAACTTTAACCATATTCCTATGTTGGATGCCAGTGCCCAGAATGATGAGCAGCATTACTGGTATTCATAGAAGTATGAGGAGAGTAGCAGTAGGTAATAGTAATAGAGTAGAACTTTATTGAGGATCAACTCTTTAAACTATAACCCAGTTCCTATGTGGGATGTTGGTGTCCAGATCGGTGAGCAGAATTAATATTATTCACAGTAATATGAGAAGGAGGATGGAAGAAGAAATAGTAGTAGAACTTAATTAAGGAAGAACTCTGTTATCTATAACCCAGTTATTATGTGGGATGTTGGTGCCCATATTGGTAAGTATAAGGCTTTGGCTTAGAATTTAAACATTTTGGAGTGCCAACGTTAGAGGAAGTGCAGGTGGTGATTGTAGTGTTGGTGCTGATGGTGGTGGTAATGTTCATGGAGATGGCAGAGGTGGGAGGGTGATGAATAGGGTAGTCGTGGTGATAATGATGATTGCAGCAGCAATGGTGGTAGAAGAGTGAGTTTTGGTAGTGGAGGAAATGGAGATGGTGGTAGTTGTGGTGATGCTGGTAGGGGTTGTGGTGGTGGTGGTGGTGGTGATGTTTACGGTAGAGAAAATGATGATGGTGGTGGCAATGATGGTTCAGTGGTATGGTATTGGATTAATTATGGTGGACATGCAATGTTGTTATAATCTGATGGTGGTGATGATGGTGGTGATATTGAGATAGTGATGGGGATCATGGTGGTGGTTGTAGGGGTCGTAAGTGGAGGCAGTGCTGGTATATTTTGGTCAAAATGCTTGTGCAATAATCTTTGAATATAGTGCTAATATACCCCGAAAGGCATACAGTTGCCTTTTGACCATTTTGTATGACCAATATGTGTATCTAATTTATTGTTTCGCCATACTTTTGTTTGCAGTTGCTTTGAACTTCCAGACGCCTTGTGAAGAAATGGATTTGAACCAAGGAAAGTTCCTTCAGAACGGAAAGTCAGGATACATCCTCAAACCAGTCTTCCTCAGGAAACGTAAGCATTTTTCCCCCAAGTTCTGCCAGCTTGATATCACAATATTTCTACAAAAGAATATTCTTCATAGACGAGTGACAAAGATGTTGATGATTATTTTTATTCCACAAGAAATTAAAGCCAAAGATAAACACACTTTGGCCATTCAATTTTTTTTTGCCTGAAAAAAGTGTTTACATCTAAAGACATCAATTTTTTTATTTGTTAGTTGATCTGTAAAAAAAATGTCAAGGTTTTGTACAACTTCCTTGATTTTTGCTGATTTTTTCATTGACTTTGTTCAACTTTAAACAAATGAACCTTGGTAATACTTGATTTTAGATCTTAAGGATGATGAGGTGAGAGGTCAGGGGGAGGGGCAAAGGATATATATTGCATCTTTTGTGATGCAAAATAAGGTGGTTCGTAAACCACCTTGGTTTATTTTTTTGTCCAATAATTATATACCATCCATTACCAAGATGAACGCAATATTATACATGTAATGTTATCTCTTTGATTGAATTTTACCAATTTTTATGAGAGTGTTAAATAATTTCACTCTACATTATCTTTCAGCTAACATGCAGTTCAACCCATCAAAGCCTGGAGATCAATATACCCAACATATATCACTCACGGTAAGTTTCTCCCTCCCTCTTTACACTATCTCTACCCTTTTCCTCCTTCTGCTGCTCTTCTACCAAAGTTCTCAGTCTTCCCCTTCCTGTCCTTCCTCTCACCTTTGCAATGTACGGTATCTAATTTTCATTCCAGGGAACTTGTCAATTTTCTTCTACTTCTTACTGCAGGTTAATTAATAAGCCTTCCCCCTTTTCCCTCTTGTCTTTCACCTTCTTCCTTCCTGTCTCTTTCACTCCTACCCTTCCTTCCTCCTCTCCTCTCCTCTCCTCTCTCATTCTTTCATTGTACGTATTATTCTCTCTTCCTTCCTTATTCCTACTCCTTGATTCATTCCCCTCCTTCCATCTCTCTTTCCCTCTACCTCTTACCCCATCCCCTCCCCTTCTCTTTTTCCCCCTCCCTCACTTGCTCCCTCAAAGTCTCCCTTCTTACTCTCAACCAATTTCGTAATACTAAAGGCCACCGCACACGTGACGACTGTTAGTCATACAACCTTATGACCAATTTTGCCAACACTGAAAAACGTTATAATACGTTTTTTTCTGGCAGTTTACTTGATGCTTCATACTTCATGGAGCTTTTAGTATCCAGTTCTCACTGTGAGACGACGTATTGTAGCCTGTTTCAGTGTTTCCAAAATTGGTTGTAAGGAAGTACAACCAAAAGTCTTGTAGTGTGCGGTGGCCTTTATAGCCTTCATTGGGACTCAAAATTTGTCCTAGTCTCTTGTATTTTTGGTCACCTGCCTAATTCCCCCTCCCTCACACCAAAATTGTTCATTCTATTATTCCTGAACCTTCAACCTTCAAACTTCAACAGAGGCGTGTCGACTCTCGCCTTTCAACTAGAGGGTTGCAGGTTCCAATCCCATCCATGGCATTAATTCCTTCAGCAAAAAATTTAATCCACATTGTGCTTCACTCGAACAAGGTGAGGTGAATGGGTACCTGGCAGCATTTTTTCCTTGAAATGCATCGCGCTACTTACAGCTGCACTGCTAAAGCAAGGGTAATTATGCTTCATTGTAGATCGCTAAGGGACGACTGATAAAGTTAGTGTTAGGCGGTACATATAAGAACGTTTGATTATTATTCAATTACATGTAGACTCAAGTTTTCTTCTGTATTTGTTTTAGGTGATCAGTGGCCAGCAGCTGCCCAAGCCATCCGGTGGCAAAGAGGTCATTGACCCCTACGTCAAGGTCTATGTTCTAGGCGGAGGCACCAAACAGGAGTACAAGACAGATGTCATTGAGAACAACGGTGAGAAAAGCTAGATCACAGTCAAATCTGACTCAATCAGAGGTGTCAACTTTTCCAAAATAAAAAAAAATTGTTTGGTTGCCCAATTTTTCTTCATATTATGTTCATCCATCTCCTAGCCTTTTATTTTTCAATTTCTTATGGCCATCCACAGTTTTATCACTCGTGCCAGGCGTCCATTAACCTCCAAATCATGACCGTTTTCGACCGTTTTTTTCTGTTTGCTCTCTATTAACCATAAAATCATCAATTGTCCATTTTTTTCTTCTTCAAGAGCTGTTTTTGACTGAAATTCTCCCGTTTTTCGATGTTTGTACTGCTTTTAAAACTTGAAAAAAATTACTACTGACTTGTGAAATGGTGAAAAAAAGGGGTTCACAGTGTGACTGTAGTACCTGCTCATCTCATTTCTGTGTTATATATTTCTGTGTATGGGAGGCGTCGTGGTGTAGTGGTTCTGACTCTCGACTTTCAACAGGGGGGGTCGTGGGTTCGAATCTCACCCATGGCGTCAATTTCCTTCAGCAAGAAATTTATCCATATTGTGCTGCACTCAACCCAGGTGAAAAATGGGTACCTTGCAGGAATTTATTCCTGGAATGCGAGCGCCTAACTGGCTTGCTCGGCAGTCATAGCTAGGGGAATAATATGGTACCTAGTATCAAGCGCAGTAGAGTATATGCTATAGTGATTGCGCTATAAAAATGGACCTATTATTATTATTATTATTATTATCATATCCCCAGGCTTCAATCCGAGATGGAACAAGCAGTTTGACTTTGAGGTGAAGGTCCCCGAGCTAGCCCTCATCAGATTGGTGGTCTACGACTACGACAGGGCATCGTCCAACGAGTTCATCGGTCAATACACCTTCCCTATGGCATCGATGCAGCTTGGTGAGTTATCTTTCAGAATTTAACAATACCAGGGTTGTGTTTCATAAAACTTTGCGTAGAACTGCACTCAACTGGTGATCCTTTCTCGCAATCAATGATAACTTCTGGCACTGAATCGCACCAAAGAATGGATCACCAGTCGATCGTACAGTCACAATCTTGGTATTTGACTTTTGAGGTGTTCCTGGAGTATGACAGAAATTGCAATTGCTCAGCAACTGCAAATTAATTGAAACTTGCATTTTTATTTATACAAGGTCTGCGGTTGATCTCGACTTTCTAGTATTTCCCCCTGAACCCTGGATTGAACTGACGTTTAGGCTGTCCATAGGCTGCACTAGATTTTTTTGTCGATGCACAAATGTCTAAATGTGATGCTAGATGCTGCTCAGTAAAATGAATAACCAGTGGGGGGCCTAGCTCCTTAGGGTCTCTAATGAAAATGGAAATCTTTGACTTCCCATAACTCTGTGAAATGCTCTTCTACAGAGTTTGAGAACCTCAACAACACTGTCTTCCTTCATGAGCAACCTTAAGACTTATCTATTTTAATAGGGGGCGTTGCTCAAAGGTTGCAATTGATCGCAAGTTGCAGTTGATCGGTATGCTCCAATCAAAATCATTGTTTCATGCGCGTTTTGTTAACTGCGCACACCACGCCCGAATGAAAATGCGCTTTACAATTTGCAAAGTTGCAGTTGATTTGCAGTTGATTTTAAGCAACACCCCCTTAGGGTGCCTTTTAAACTTCTTTGCCTTGTATTGTATTTTGTAGTTCTATTTCATGACTTCAATTAATTTACTCTGATCGCCTTGAGCATCTAATTAGCATGGAAAGAGTGCTATATATAAGATCCATGAATTATTATTAGTAGTAGGAGTAGTAGTAGTAGAAGTAGTAGTAGTAGCAGCAGTAAAATGGGCAAAGTATCTGCAATTGTGCATCCTGATAAAAGGGGCGGGGCTTCAAGCTTGATAAAAAGGTCTAACTGTACTGATATATTTACCTGCACATATTTTTCCATTTTTAGGCTACCATCACGTTCCGATTTGTGGCGAGAAGGGCGATGACCTCCTACCAGCGAGTCTCTTCATCCACACCATGGTCAACACATCATAGGTCAAAGGTCAAAGTTGAAAATGTTAAGGTTACAAGCCTTCGGGCATTTTTCCCTGTCAAAACATTGCCAATTTTATATGCCGTGTGCATTCTATTATGCATGATAATGAAGCTATTTGTCTGAAATCATGTCTAGTGGGTTGTTTCATCAAGATTTGTCGCAGAGATAATTATTAGTCAGCGCTGACAAATTCCTTGATTGTAATTGGATGAAAAGCATTATCGCTGACAGTTGCTATGGGAAATGTTGTAAAATGAATCCTTGTCGCTACGACAAATCTTGATGAAACATCCCCCAGTAATTCATTGCTTCTAGGTTGGAATGAGGAAATTGGACGAATTTGATTCAGAAAGTATCAAAATGTGAACTTTCAGTCCGTCTTCTGACTGTCGGTAAAACTTTTTGAAAAGAACAGTTTTATCACGACTTGAGTGAATCAACAGTTCAATATGCACCCTACTGTTGCATGGTAGTATCATTTCATCACATGATCATATAATTTACCTACCTACTCACCAGGACGGCTAAACTGCCGAGACCTTGTATGGATCCTCCAGTTACTCCTGTCCATTTGATTGCGTGTTAATACGTATTCCATGCCACTCTGTATTGCATTTATCACAATGAAGAATAATCCTGCATTGTCAAAGTTCTTGAAATCAACTAATATTCTTCCATATTACTTACGTAGTGTAAGTCAGTCAGTCGCTTTACTTAATTTAGAACTGTCTTCAGATTGAAGCTGCCATTTTTAAAGAATTTTTTATAACGGAAGTTTCCATATACATTGCACTTGCATAAGAATCTTTTCAATTTTTATGGAGTTGCAAAAGCTAGAATTTGGTTATATTGCAGTACATGGAAATCCTTGTGAATAGATAATGTGCATGTTGCAAGAACTAAGTCTTTCAATTTTAATAGCTTTTTTAAATATCTGTTAATATAAAAGATTTGTTGAGTAAAAACAATCAATTAAGTGTTGAAATGATTTTAGAATTCTAGGTTTTTGACATGATAATAATAGCTCTACATTACAATCAGTTGTTGAACATGTACGAGAAATTCTGCATTAAATCTATGATTATGAAGTGCAATGTTGATATGTTGCAGAAAGATAGAGTGGAAGAAGGGTGTAGAATTTTTTGGGGGCATACTACTTGTTATTTTCAATTGTAAATTCATCTAAACAGCTGTTTTAAAGATTGGAATGATAGTTTTACAATCGTATTGTACATATTGATCAATATCAGCATTTTACACTTAGTTTGTTTTATTCCAATCACTTGTTTTTTTAATCATTTTCATGTCTTTTTAAATCAACAATAGTCTTTCATTTTATCGAGGAAAGGGGGACTATCTATGGTGAAAGTTAGATTACACATTAATGAATTGTACTTTAAAAACAGAAGAAAGAGAATCATTCCATTGGCTATTTTTCTTCCATATAGTATTGGCAATTTCAGGTAAAATGTTGTGTCTGTTACGCAAAAACAACTTATGACATTTTTTTAATGAAATTTCCTTAATCTTTTATGAACGTAATATTGTATCAACCTACTATCAAATTTCCAGGAATTTTTGTTGCATTATTGTTAGTAAATGCACTTTCTTTTTATATGGTTACTGACATGACACTATCTTGAATTGTCCATATTAAATGGACCATCCATTCCTGTAGCAAATTAATTCATCTTATCAAATCCCGAGCCAAAAGCATGTTATCAAAGAAATTATTGTTGTTGCAATCTTAAATCGAAAGTCTTCCGATAATCATTCCTAGTTTTGATTTTGAATAATCCTGCTCGCAATATTCAGATTTCGGGTATGCTACAGCCGGTTTCTAATTAAACTTGAATCAATTGGGATAAATTGCTTTCAACTTATTGGAGAAGTAACAGGCATGTTCTATGTATTTTATATGTAAATGTAAGCTTATGTGAATATATTAGATGTGTGTGCATATAATTATTTCCATAGCGCTATTCTATTTTAGATGCCAGGATCAACCATTATATAGAGGCATTAGATATTTTCATATTACTTTTGCTAAATGTATTTAATGATAGATAATGATAAATCAAATGTATAATTGTTGATGTAGATTACTTTATTCACATTCTATAAATTTTCTGACTTAATGTTTTTATATTTATGATATGAGCCATGTAGAATTTTTAACAGATTTTATGGTTGTCTGCTTTAATGCATGTATATCTTTCAAGCCCCTATGAGCTGTATGAATCAGCCGCTAATGTGAAATATTCTATGCATGTACTTAATATGCAATATTCCCTTAAATTAATGATGTCACACTTGGTGTTTTTAGGGGGCAAATGATTTAGAATGGCAAGATTTATTTCAGCACATTTTTTCTTTAATTTGGGAATTTTTGTTTTAAAGGTTAACAGGGTTTTCTGTCTGCAATTGGTTTAAAAAAATGATTCAGTATTGCAAAATGAGGAGTGCTTTGATCTCAATGTTTGAGGAAAATTGTTTGAGGGACGCCATTTTTTAAACCGAAAATCTGAGTTCAGACCCTGTTATTTTATTTTTGAGAGCTTAGTTGTATCAATCTTGTGTTAAAAATATAACATTCTAAATAATTTTCAGGCCTTCTGATCAATTCCAACTGGCATCCCTGAGGCAATCTCTGAAATCTTATGATTATGTTGCATGAAGTATGAACTGTTCTATGCCTTAGCCGATACTATTTCTGTTATTCAGTATTCATCTTAGTAAATTGTGATGTTAATATTCTGTAAAATCGTGTCAAGCAGTATGTCATCAGTGGGGCAATAAGAGGCCTCTCAGAGAGTGAATTGCTGTACATCTTTTCAGATCCACAATTATCCACTGGCTCTATCATACTTCATATTCCAACATACAATTGTGTAGTAGAGCTTACAAATGCTTATTGTTATGGAATTATTGTGAGATACCTCTTCTTTCTCACGATATTAATATATCAGGCCCACAAAACCAACTTACATAGGTAACAAACTCGGTATACAATAATGAAATTGTGCAGAATGCTACCATTCCAAAGTCACTCATGCAAGATTTTGGTTGCCTGAAATGGCTGATCTAAATCTCAAAGAGTATCTTTTATTTGAATCCCTGAGTGAATATACATAATCTTTACGATTGCTTTGTCCAAAGGTATATTCAAACAACAAAGTGAATTGGAAATTCATGAACATATCATCATTCCATATTCAGGGGTGAAACTTTTCAGATTTTTTTTCAATGTTTATGTGCAGTAGAAAACCTCTACAAAATACCCTTCCAGATGGTTTTTAGACTGTAATTGATTCTCAGTGGCATTCCCAATTCAAGGTAATTTCCAGAATTGATTCCAAAAACAAATTGCTATTCTGTAGCTTGGCTATTTTTAAGGTTTTTAGTACAAGATGATTTTGAACTTGTTAGTTTACTTCTGACAATGAAGAAATACATTTAAGATCATGTGAAAATCATTTTGGAAATTCTTATTGCCCCACTGATTCTGTACTTGACATCCGTGCGTGGAATACTAAAAATCATTTAGGTTTCCACCAGCAGATCATGTGACCAAATATTTGTGAACAAAGATTAATGAGATGTATACATGCTAAAGAACAATAAATCAACTTATTACCAATACAGGTGTGTTAGCTTTATTTTGTACACTCTATACATTGTTGTTGAGTTGAATGGTATTGATTATGAACACCACCAAATTTATATAATTTATTAAAAGGGGGAGTCACTGTATGATTTGCATTTAGATTTCAGTCTACTCTGCCTCAGTCTATCTTCTTCAAGTCAAATATACTGTATGTAATAACCCGAGTCAAAGTAATTGTTTGGAACAAATCATAAAAAGTGCATTTTACATCTTACAGTACATCGATTTTCAACAGATTTTTTAGGTCTTAAGAGGTTTTGACTGAGGCTCAGTTACTTTTAGTTTTGTATTGCATTCTGATAATGCATTCAAGAACAACCTTCTTCCTTCTGTGATTGTGGGACATGTAAACCAAATATCAAAGCCCGTTTTTACTCAGCCTACACACTATGAGATTGAAAGACAAATTGGACAAAACAAAGCTTGGAAACCAGGGGGATGTTGCACGAAATAGTCTTTGGTATCCTCTTTTTGCTAAGAGATCTTGATTTTTTGTGCCACTCTTTTCTTAGACACATACTTTCATACATCTACATATGTTTACTATGGTGGCACAAGAAATTAAGACGTCTTATCAAGAAGAGGATAGCTAAGACCATGGGTCCAATTGCATGAAATAGTCTTGGGTATCCTCTTCTTGCTAAGACATTTGGACTTTTTTGTGCCACTCTTATATTTTAGTAACATACTTTGCCACATCTATAAAGGTGGAACAAGAAGTTAAGATGTCTCGGCAGGAAGAAGATAGCTACAACCATGGAGCCTATTGCACGAAATAGTCTAATGTGTCCTCTTTTTGCCAAGACGTCTTGACCTTTTGTGTCACTCTTTTAACATAGACACAAACTTTCATACATCAATGTTACTATGGTGGCACAATAAGTCAAGACGTCTTATCAAGAAGAGGAAAGCCAAGGCCATGTGGCCGATTGCACGAAATAGTCCTAGGTATCCTCTTTTTGCTGCAACGTGTTGTATTTTTGTGCTACTCTTATAACAGACACAGACTTTGATAGATCTCTAAAGGTGGACAAGAAGTCAAGATGTCTTATCCCGAAGAGGATAGCTAAGACCATAGGGCCAATTGCACGAAATAGTCTTGGGCATCCTCTTTTTGCTAAGACATTTGGACTTTTTGTGCCACTCTTATATTTTAGTAACATACTTTGCCACATCTATAAAGGTGGGACAAGAGGTCAAGACGTCTTAGCAGGACGAGGATATCTAAGACCATGGGGCCAATGGCACAGAATTGTCTTAGGTGTCCTCTTTTTACCAAGACGTCTTGACTTTTTGTGCCACTCTTATAACATAGACACAGACTTTGCTACATCTATATAAAAGGTGGGACAAGAAGTTAAGATGTCTCATCAAGAAGAAGATATCTAAGACCATGGGGCCAATTGCAAGAAGTAGTCTTACGTGTCCTAAAGTCATTTTGACTTTTTGTGCCACTCTTATAACATAGACACAGACTTTGCTACATCTATATAAAAGGTGGGACAAGAAGTTAAGATGTCTCAGCAGGAAGAAGAAGTCTAAGACCATTTCTTGCACTTGGCCCCAGTTGGCAAAAAGACTGCCAATGGCTAGACAGGCCCCCTGTCATTAAATATCAGGGAAATTGAGGGGGATACCATACACTCAGCACCCTAGACTGAATTAACCCAAGGACCTCCAGGAAGAACAGAGCCATTTATTAATGGATCTGTATGGAAAGTTTCATTTATAATTTCACCATCTTAATTGTAAGTTAAAAATTAAGTTTTGCATATAATTTGATTTTCTGTATACATTGAATTGTTTTTACTTTTACAGAGAATAAAACCAAACCAAAGGTCACTTGGCTTGAATTATAACCTAAAGGACGACATTGAAAGACTAATCATTGATGTTTCATACTACAATGTACAAACGAGAAACACCTATGGTTTTTTTTTAACAGTTTTATTGCGATAGAATTATTCCCAAGACATAAAGACATGTGTAACTGTGTACTGCTATGCAGAGAAGAATAACATGACATATGCCATGTAAACAAATAAATGAAAAGTGGGAATATAATATATGGGCAGATAAAAAAAATAGAGAGAAGAACATGTAGAAAACCCCTGAGCATTATATTAACCCTAATCCCATTGGGATATTTCAGTCATCTCAGTCCATGGGGGGGCTTATTTGGCCCCCCCCTCTGATCTTCGCCGTCGACCACGTAATCGCGCCAAAATTTGGCATGCACATAGCCCGCGATGTTAACTCTTAGATTGCGTAGTCAAATTTTTCAAAAATCTACTCATTATGCTAATTAGGCATTAATTATGCATAATTATGCGTGAATTCTAACAAACAGCAATAAATCACTTGCTGAAGCTCCAAATGT
>BQKZ01004639.1:20291-34307 GCA_036244855.1 Temnopleurus reevesii | reverse complement strand
ATCTGCTTGAAAGTCCGACTATCACTCTCCAATATTCAGATTGGTTACATCGGAGGGAAGGTTTTTGAGATCTGGATCTTGATTTTTAGGTCAGAATTCGACTGAGGCATTTTGAAATTACTGATTGCCTGTTAATGCATCTCCCTATGTTCATTCTTCTTGGAAATTCTTCCTGAATCTCCTATCCTTGTTTTACCATGTGATTGCTTATATCTATTCCTATCTCCCTGGTTGCATAGAAAAAAAAAGTTTTTTGGTACCTGGTATCTTTATTTTTTTCTCTTTTTTATGGGGGGGGAGGAGGGGGGTCAGAGTCTAACTGATGCAACATGGAAATAACAGATAATATGGACTTTATATCAATACGTTTATTCTACCTGTACTTACATGTGTATTGTATTGCCCCTTCAGCTGTGAGGACTGCAGATAGATTTCTCTTCTCACTGCGCTTCGATATCTGACTTGCAAATTATCTGCTTGAAAGTCCGACTATCACTCTCCAATATTCAGATTGGTTACATCGGAGGGAAGGTTTTTGAGATCTGGATCTTGATTTTTAGGTCAGAATTTGACTGAGGCATTTTGAAATTACTGATTGCCTGTTAATGCATCTCCCTATGTTCATTCTTCTTGGAAATTCTTCCTGAATCTCCTATCCTTGTTTTACCATGTGATTGCTTATATCTACTCCTATCTCCCTGGTTGCATAGAAAAAATGTTTTTTGGTATCTGGTATCTTTTTTTTTTCTTTTTTGGGGGTGTCAGTGTCTAACTGATGCAACATGGAAATAACAGATAATATGGACTTTATATCAATAAGTTTGTTCTATCTTTATTTGCATGTGTCTTGATTTTTAGGTCAGAATGTAAGAATTGCAGTTAACATGGAATTGTCGAAAGATTTCAAATAGATATTCAAAAAGATGTGAAGAAATAGCTAAGTTTGTGCTACCAGTACTTGCATGCGTATTGTATTGCCCCTTCAGCTGTAAGGACAGCAGATAGATTTCCCTTGTCACTGCGCTTCCACATCTGACTTGCAAATCATCTGCTTGAAACTCACTTTTCAAGCTTTCAGATGAGTTAAAGAGAGAGAGAGAGAGTGATTTTAAAGAGAATCTCTGATATTGATTTCTAGGTCAGAATAAGACTGATGCAATTTTAGTTTGCCATTGAACATTCTTGTGAGCTCCATTTGTTTATTCAAAATTTACTTCTTTGGAGAGGTGAACGTGAAATAGCGTTGCAATGTACTTGGCTCAAGTTAATATGATGACATTTATCTTTTTATCCTTTAATTAATTAGCTGGACAAGATGCAGCCAAGCAAGCCCTTCAAGAGATTGTTATTCTGCCAGCGCTTAGACCAGAACTGTTCACCGGCCTCAGGGAACCTGCAAGGGGTCTACTGCTCTTTGGGCCACCAGGAAACGGCAAAACAATGCTGGTAAGAATCAGTTGACCTTTTGATTTAGTAACTGATCATCTACATGTAGGCTCTAATTTCCCCAATATATCAGATCAACAGGATCATCATGTTAGGTCACCATAATGCCAGGGCGTCAGGGAGCCTGCACAGGGTCTACTGCTCTTTGGGCCACTAGGAAATGGCAAAACAATGCTGGTAAGAATCAATTAAATAATAAATTTATCTCTCCATTTGCATTGGCACAGTCCCTTGGGGCTGTACTTTGTCCAAGATTTCAGTTTTGAATAATTACCCTAAAGCCACAACCTTGCAAAGGCATCAGGGAATCTCCTAAATGTCTATTGCTCTCTGGACCGTCTGGAGGTGGCAAGACAATGCTGGTTAGAGTAATCGACCATTTGCTTCAGTGACTAATCGTCTAGGACCTAATTTCCCCAATACATCAGATTAAAAAGATCATCTTGTAAGGCTACTATAATACCAGAGTCTCAGTGAACCTGCAAGAGGTCTACTGCTCTTTCGGCCACCAGGAAATGGCAAAACAATGCTGGTAAGAATCAATCCATCATGTGTCCCCTTTCCCAATCAATCGTTCAGCTAGGACTTAATTTGGCGAAGATTTCATGTCAGGGTTGGCATTCTGAGGCCAAAACTGTTGTAAGGCTTTGTAGAATCAGCAGTAGGTCTCCAGTTCTTTAGACTATCAGGAAACCGGAAAGTGTACTGGTAAGATTATCCAACAAACTTTGCTCTATGTTCTAAATATCCTGTAAGTTCTACATTAATGATAATAATTTAATAATACATTCTTATGTAGCACCTAACATGGACTTCATTAGTCATTCCCAAGCACTCTACAATTGCTCTCCTAGCCTATTATACATTTTATAACGGCAGTTTTGCAATTATTGGAGATTCAGAATACTGTTACACAAAACAGCCATGAATCAGTGCTTGCGAAGAAAACAAGCCTAATATGCATTATTTTGTAACATTTTTGCAATTATTGCATATTCTGAACACTGTTCCATAAAACAGCCTTGCAAACAAAACACAGAGTCTAAAACTGTTCTCCTATCCTAATATGCATTTTGTAACAACATTTTTGCAATAATTGCAGATTCAGGACACTTTTACGCGAAACAGATGAGAATGAGTGTTTGCAAACAGAACACAGAAGCTAAAACTGATCTCCTAGCATAATATGCATTTTTTAATCATCAGTTTTGCAATTATCGCTGATTCAGAACACTGTTACACAAAGCAGCTACAGTGTTTGCAAACAAAACAGAGTCTAATACTGCTCTCCTAGCCTAATGTCCACTTCTTAATTATCAGTTTTGCAGTTATTGCTGATTCAGACCACTGTTACACAAAACAGCCACAACTCACAAGATTACAGACATCCCATGTAGACATACATAAAATCATTATATATGTTTCCCAGGGACCGACTGACACCAAATTAGTAGCATTTTGTGAAACTATCCCAGGGTAGCCTGAGGGTGTGAGTATGGCATCATAGCACTTAATTTGATAATCACTTCCCTAGCACATGCAAACACGTTGGTAATTGACCCATGGCTCCAGTGAACCCCTTTAGATCACGATTTCATTAATATGATCACCAGGAAGGGCCTATTTGTCCATCCATAATGAGGGGGAGAGGAGGATGGCGTACGAAACATGTTCCCCTAATAGATACTTACATATCTGAATTAGATTTTTGTGGTTGTTATGTCATTGAATACAATGAATATATTTTTTAGATTTCGGTGTTTTTCATCTGATAATTGCAATAAGAATCATGCAGAATTACAGATGTCACATTTTGAAATACTTAAAAAAGAATTACAGCATCAACAAGACTGGTGAAAAAATTACATTGTCCAGAGCTTAGGAAGAAAGGAGGTCAATTAAGGTAATGGCTAAGATTGTAGAGAATAGAAAACAGCACATAAATAGAAATAAAACAGCCATAGAAATAGAATTTAGATGATTCACTTGATGCAATGCTTGTTATTATTCTATAGATTTGGCCAAGATGAGGAATCACCCGAAGTTTATGAATTCGTTGGTCCAGTTATTTCAAGATACAAATGATTTAATACTGATAATTCATAAGTGAGAGAATTACCACCATGCAAGCAGGGATAAGGATAAACCTGTGCAGGGAGTTTTCACAAATACAATGCACACCATTCCCCAAAGACATATGATTTCCGAGCACTGATCCATTTTTACTTTTTTTTTTTAATTGTAAATGTCCATTTCATTCTATCATAATTTCAGATATTCTTGGCTTCAAAGATATCAAAAGGGTTGCATGTATATTTAAACAGGTTTTGCAATGATTTGGCATGAAAGAATGCTTTCAAGCCAAATTTGTAAAAAGGCACGCTTTGCACAGTAAAATTTTAGTCCTGGGGTCTGTAACATAAAGAGTTACAATTAATCGTATTTCAAAAATCGTGTCGTGTCTTTACAACTGATCGTATCTCTTCAGGACACGTTTTGCCATAGACTTACGATTGATATCTATTGTAAGTTAAAGCGCATCTTATATGTTACAGGGCCCTGATGTTTGAAGATAAACAAAAAAAGTTTATTTTTTCATTAATAATTGTATTTCACAGACATATGAACTATGAAATTAATGTTATGGATAAGTAATAAGTCCCCTCTGAAACTTACAGGGGATTTGTCAACGTTGGAAGCAGAGAGATAAGACGAAGAGGATAATCCTAGCTAATTTCTTCCTGTCTTGGATCTCCGTGAGATCTTCTCCCTTCCTCTGTATATCAACAGCCAATATGATATGACTGTCTGTTTCCCTCTCTCTGTCAATCTTTTTCTTTCTCTCTGTCTCTCTCTGTCGATCTTTTACTCTCTCTCTCTCTCTCTCTCTCTCTCTCTCTCTCTCTGTCGATCTTTCTCTCTCTCTGTCGATCTTTTTCTTTTTCTCTGTCTCTCTCTGTTAATTTTTTACTCTCTCTCTCCGTGAGATCATCTTGCTTCCTCTGTTCAATAACAGCCAATCTGATAAGACTGTTTGTTTTCTGCTCTCCGTCTCCCTCTCTCTGTCGATCTTCGTTCTCTGCCTATCTTTTTCGTTCTCTCAGTGAGATCTTCTCCTTCCTCTGTACATTAACAGCCAATCTGACCTGACAGCCTGTTTCCCCCTCTCTGTCTCTCTCTCTGTCTCTCTCTCTCTCTCTGTCGATCTTTCTTTCTCTCTCTCTGTTGATCTTTCTCTCTCTCTCTCTCCGTGGGATCTTCTCTCTTCCTCTGTACATCAACAGCCAATACGATCTGACTGTTTGTTTCCCTCCCCCTTTCCCTCTCTCAATCTATCTCTCATTTTCTCTCCCCCTTATCCACTCTTATTTTTTTGTTTTTATTTTCTATCACTTTCATGTTATTCTTGGTTAGGATCTTCCTCAGNCAATGGGCCCAAAATTCAGGGGTGGAAGTTTGTGCCAATGTATTTTGGCAAACACTTCCTAAAAGTGTCCCACAATTCCCAAATTTTCCTGTCCCAAAGTTCGGCGAGTTGTCCCACAATTCCCAATCCCTCTCTCTCTCTCTCTCTTTGTGAGATCTTCTTGCTTCCTCTGTTCATCACTCTCTGTCGATCTTCGTTCTCTGCCTATCTTTTTCGTTCTCTCAGTGAGATCTTCTCCTTCCTCTGTACATTAACAGCCAATCTGACTTGACAGTCTGTTCCCCCTCTCTGTCTCTCTCTCTCTCTGTCGATCTTTCTTTCTCTCTCTCTGTCGATCTTTTTCTTTCTCTCTGTCTCTCTCTGACAATCTTTTACTCTCTCTCTCTCTCTCTCTGTGAGATCTTCTTTCTTCCTCTGTTCATCAACAGCCAATTTGATATGACTGTCTGTTTCCTGCTCTCCGTCTCCCTCTCTCCGTCGATATTTGTTCTCTGCCTCTCTTTTCGTTCTCTCAGTGAGATCTTCTCATTCCTCTGTACATTAACAGCCAATCTGACCTGACAGCCTGTTTCCCCCTCTCTGTCTCTCTCTCTCTGTCGATCTTTCTTGCTCTCTCTCTGTTGATCTTTCTCTCTCTCTCTCTCGGTGGGATCTTCTCTCTTCCTCTGTACATCAACAGCCAATACGATCTGACTGTTTGTTTCCCTCCCCCTTTCCCTCTCTCTCTCTCTCTCATTTTCTCTCCCCCTTATCCACTCTTATTTTTTTGTTTTTATTTTCTATCACTTTCATGTTATTCTTGGTTAGGATCTTCCTCAGATGAATTTTCTTCCTTTACACCCTTTCACCCTTTCTGGTCTGACTTTTAGTTAAGTATTGTTTCCTTTCTCTTTTTTTTTTCTTTTTGAGTTCTGTTCTGTTTATATTTTTGTCCATCTAGATCTCTCTGATGTCTTGCTAAAGCAGACCCCCCCCCCCCTTCTCTTTCTCTCTCTTTCTCTCAAGATATTTGAAGTTGGCGTTCAAATTGCAAGTTTCTGTTGAAATCAAACAAGGGCATGAGATTCCTATATCAAAGACATTGTACAGTCAAACCTCGGTATAACGAGGTACTTGGGACCAGAGAAAATTTATCTTTATATCTAAACCTTGTTATATCAGCCCTGCAAGAATACAATGAAATACAAAGAGATGGGACCAGGAAAACTACCTTGTTGTAACTAGATATAACTAGAACTAGGAATGTCAGAACATCCTCTCTCCAAATTTAACCAAGGAGGGGATGTGTTGGTATGATAATTGAAAATTTGATTTTAACGCTCCCGCTTCGTGCTACTCTGTTGTGATGTTTATCAGATTAAATCCCCCCACATCGAATGACTAATACCGTCTCCCTGGGGCGGGATTCTCCTACCCCTCTTCCTTGGAAGATTTACACTGTACGTGATGAAATTGTGGCCAACTTAAACTTTCTGAAGTCTGGTTGAAGACATATTTAAAAAAGATTATTTGATAATAATGTGGAGGCACCGTGGTGTAGTGGTTCTGAGTTTCTCCTTTCAACCAGAATGTTTGAATCCCGCCATTGGCGTTAATTTCCTTCAGCAAGAAATTAATCCATATTGTGTTGCACTCAACCCAGGTGAGAAGAATGAGTACCTGGTAGGAATTTATTCCTTGAAAAAGCTTATGTGCCTAATAGCTGCACTTCTAAAGCCAGTGTAATTATGCTGCAATTGTAGAGCTTCTAGGAAATTTTTCATAAAGAGTTGATAAGCGCTATATAAAAGCTGTTCATTATTATTGATATCAAGTTTTAGTTCATTTTATATTTTTGTGATGGCTTGTGAATACATGTATTTCACAAGGTCTTTTTGCAAAATTTTAAAGAATATCTAAAAAAATATCCAACAAGTCTTTCTTAGTTTCCCTTTTTTAATGTCCTTTGTAAAGTTACTCTTTTTTAGTTTTGTGTAATCATATCTTAAAATTGGATTCAATTCAACCTTATTGTCAATTGTAAAATGATTTTCATTTTGAAAATTGCACCTCAACAATAATCTAAGTACATGTATTCCAATCTCTATGAAACTGCAGTTTGAAATTAAAGCAAACTAAAGATTTGAACAAACAAAATTTAGCTATTTTCAGGAGAAATATGTTCCAAAATATTAAACATGATACTTATTATCTTACACCCTCCCCAAACTTGCATCAGGAATAACAAGAGAAGATGAATTAATGAAACAATAATTTAAAAAAAGGAATAGATTCTATTGGGTGAAATGATAGACTAGTCGAGAATATTTGATGACAAAGAAATTAGAATACATTATTTTCTCTTCTTTATCACAAAAAATGGCCAGCAAAAAGATTAAAATTCTGGTTTTCAAGATAAATTATTTTGCAATATAAATGGGCCCTATAATTCAGACAACCCTCCTCAATCCATACCTAAATCTTCATAACTGTGAGTCTGCTCCAAGCTACCCCAGGTTCACTGTCAATCATTTTCAGTATATTTAACCCTCTTCATGCCAAGGGGGTGAAATCCTACCAGAAATTTGGAATATTTCATATTGTTTGGATTCACAAAACACCAAATTTCTTTGACAGATAAAGTATTAAAAAGGTGAATCCATTGTGAAATTGATGCTCATTATTTGCAAGAATGTTACAATTGATGCCATTTATCGGCCAAGTCCAATAAAAATTGATGTACCTTATTCCTTCTTCAATTGTCAGCTCCTGAGCCAATCAGGTCACTTTATACAATTTACAATTGACCACAACTTTCTTTGGACCCCCATAATATAAATACAACATCTCTCCGGCATACCAAATACTCAACCTTTTCAAGAAATAATAATTTCTGATGTAGTTAAATGTAGGTCTTTCTAAGCAGCGCTTTGTATCCTCTGGAAAAGTGCTGTATAAATTCAAGTATTATTATTATTATTATTATTATTATTGATATGAAACAGTCATTGCATAATCTTTCTCATGATGCAAAAATCTGAACTCGCATAAAAAATGCTTGATTGAAAAGAAGGGTTAAACATCCTCATTGAAGCCATTTTTATAAGTGAGATTCATTTGCTAGTTTTCATTATTGGTTCTCGCAACTTTATTGCATTTTTGTATATTCATCTTTGCTCCCTTTCAAATAAGTGAAAGGTATTTGAACGAGAGGTTATGATTAAACATGAGTCATGCGTAGAGTCAGATTTATTTATTACAGATGTGTATTAAAAGTACACCATATCAAAATATGCCCCTCTTTGTCATTCTGCTATTCTCTCTCTTCTGTATCAGTCTTTATGTCTGCACTGTGAGGGGAAGGGACAAATGCCTGGGACAAGTTGAACAAGTTCCATTCAAGCTTTAACAATAGCTGGATATACACAAAAGAGTTTCATTCCCTCTTATTTTGCAGAGAAATGTTGAACATCTGGCTGTGTATGAATATGGAAGCTCCTTTCTTTTGTGATTATGAAGCTATTGGGAATGCTTGAATGAAGTTATTTACTTTGTCCAATTCCTTTGTCCCTAAGGCTCACAGTGCTTGCTATGCATTCTACCTATCACCCCCTCCCTCCTCTTCTTTCCCCCTTCCTCCCTATATAGCACTTTTCCATATTTACCCCTTTTTTTAACCCTGCCTTTTTTTTTAATACTTTTTGCCTATTTTCTTGGCCTTTTTCTGTTTTCCTTTCCTCCACCTTTATCTTTCCTTTCCTCCCGAGTGTTCTTCTTATTTTCCTCCCATTTAATTTTTTTTTTTAATTTGTCCATCTTCATTCATTTCCAGCCGCAGTGTCTTCTTATTTGTTTCCTCCTCATTCTCCTAGCCTTATACTCTCTCTTTTTCTCTCTATTATGCCCAATATTAATTCTGCTTTCTTATTCCTTTTCTCTCTAAAAATCCACCATTGTCAATCTATATATTCCTATTTGTGTTTTTCCCTGCATCGTTTCTCTCCTTCTAAAATTTGTGTTAATTATTCTCAAAGTGTTCAAATGAAAGCCCCCCAAAAATGTTTTGATGCCCAAGACAAACGGACCCTCTGAAAATGGCCCAATCTGAACTTTTTCTCTTCTTTCTATTGCCTCACTTAAATTAAAACAAATTGCAGTAAAATTATTGGAAACTTGAAGAATTATAACCTGAAAAGTCATTTTAGTATAATCATAAATTTATATGTGAAATACAACCTGAAAAGTCATTTTCAGATGTTTTAGGGCTCTTTGCTCCATTCTAAGTCGTATTTTCTATGTGGAGTCTGTTCCAAAAATAACCAAAAATAAATGTTTAAAAAAATTTCTGATCATCCAACACAATTTTTCAAAGAAGTAATTCTTTGGCATCCGAATGGTTTGTTTTTGCCTAATTATTCCGTCTTTTATTTTATCTTGTCTTCCGCATCTCCTTCACTTGTTGATGAAGTCATACATCCATCAATCCCAGAATGCTCTCTGTGAAAACTCACTGAAGATATGCCTGCCAATTCCCCCATCATCACCCCCCTTTTCATTAGTTCCACCTCTCTCTCTCGTTAATCCCTTTACTTGTTTCTAATTAGATTCCCCTCTAGTCCAGTTGAGGACTCTGTGTTCTGATAGCACCAACCCCTGCATATTCTCTCACACTGAATACACAGGGACTACATAGTCCGCAGAGTCCTTATATAACCCTCTGATCGCGCCTCTACATACATGTACATGTACTGTATAAGCCGCGGCTTTGGCCTCGTGAAAATTTCCACTCTGTATGATGTGGGGCCTACACATTCATTTGTGTTCAAATACTATCAAAAAAGTAATAAGAACAACAATGCGTCAAACTGGTTTGAAATCGCAAAAATATGTGTAAGCTAAAATATTGGCTTATACCGTATATGATGCACTATTTGGTACCCTGGGATACCAGAAAATAATTCACCGTTCTGTTGAATTATTCAATTTTTTTTAGCTCTGTAACTTGAAGCCTGGTTTCCCCAAATTGAAAAAAAAAAGTTCCTGTGACTTCTTTTTTCCCTCCTCCTCCGCCTCTGGATCAAATTGGGCAAGCTTGTCTCGCAACAAACCGCGAGAATTGAAATTATCTCAATTTGGCGCTATCACGTTAGCGCTATCGCCGACGAGTGAGTAACACTTGACCGAATCTAGAAGACTACATAATAATAGGAACGAGGTGGCGTACAACGGTCACCCAGGGTACAGCGTGGTGCATCATATGTGTAGAGGCGATATGTGTGATGAGAGGGGTATATGTGGTTGAGTGTTGCAGTATGTTCAGTGCAAATATACGTGCAGAGGCATGTGCAATTAGAACACAGAGTCCTCAACTTCACCAATTCTCCTCATTCCCAGAGTCCAAGTGTTAATATCTTGCATCCTCCCGAGTATGTTTATAATGACATCTCACCATGATTAGATTTTACGAAGGGCGGGAAGATCAGAAAAGTCAAAATATCTTCAGGCATCGCAGACGTATTCCACTAATCAATGAGTCATCGAGTGTTAATTAGTTGGACGTTGTCGCATATATTTGTTTTTGTCTTGTTTGTATTCTTTTTAATAAAGAAGTGTGATCGAAGTGCAAGTAGACTCAAATTATTGAGAAGAAAAACAATCACTGTTTGTTACCCTCTAACGCTTGCCAGAACTTCGTACATTATTTTAAAATGTAAAGCACAAGACATTTTCACCTAGTTATATTGAGAAAGTTAGATACAGTTACAATTAATGAAATGATATGAAAAATATGACTTGTTCAAAATGCTTCTTTTTTCGTATAGGTTCTTTTGATCACTGTAAAGAGTGCAAGAATAGTGAGTCTACCTCCCAAAAATGAAGTTTTAAACTCATTTTTGGATAGTATGATTTGACTTTGTAAATTGTAGATTTAAATGTTATCTCCAAATGGGACAAATAGCATGTAATTTCAAACATTTTGTTTTCTGATTCCCTCCTCTTCCTACAGGCCAAGGCAGTAGCCAATGAGTCTAATGCAACGTTCTTTAACATCAGCGCTGCGACGCTTACGTCCAAGTATGTAGGAGAGGGAGAGAAACTTGTGAGGGCGCTGTTTGCTACGGCCAGGGAGCTACAGCCGTCTGTCATATTCATGGGTAAGATATTCAACCAAAATAAATTCTCCAAAGCTAACCCTTTCAGGACGATAGAACACGTTTCGTGTTTTGGTCCAATAGCTTTAAATTTGATGTAGTGCTCTAAAAATATACCTGATGTATGAGCAGAAACAGAAAAAAATTCTGCACTAGATCTGACCATTTTTATTCTATCACCATTTGTCGCTGGATGCAGAGAATTTTTTAATGAAAATAAATCATAAATCCTTAAATTGGGAATGCAGAAATCATTTGAAAATCACCATTTTCCACGCAAATTGTCAACTTTAAACTTTTTAACTCACTTTTTGACAAGGAAGATTCCATATGGTAACATAATTTTTATTGAAACATTCTGAAAAAGAGAATTAAAAATTTTAGTGTTGCCAATTTAGAAAAGGAATAGTGATTGAATTAGTTGTAAAATAATTCTGACCTGTCCTGAATGGGTTTTAATAGTTTTCCACCACCTTGACCACTGATCTAACCAAAAAAATGCTCCTAGTGCAAGCAAAAGTTAAAAAAAAAAACCTTATAAATACCGTATTTGACCCAGTACGTGGCACTGCAGGTATCACCGGCACGTAAGCCTCATGCAGTTTGTCTATGGCGCGTACTTAAGTAAAATGCTCGCGCATTAATACCACAATCCCTATGGGGGCTCAAATCACAAGGCAGGGGACAGGCTACACCCACCCCATGTCGCTTGGCGATCGGCAATTGCTGCGCGAATATACGGGCGTCATTCATCAAGTTATGTACATCAATTAAAAGCCCAGAATTTTGACTAAATAATTACCTGAAAATAAACTTATATATGGTACAGTCTTCTACATACTCCCATTTTCTATGGATATTTTACAATAGCATTGTCAGTTTACCCCCAACAATGTCCAATTAGCTAACTGCAAGATTCCGCACATGAATTTTTAATCTCCGTAAAGACTCTTCGCATGTATTTCTGCTTTCCTTAACAAATTTTTGTATTTTCTATTTTCAAGGTTTTTACAATAATAATGTCTTACCTAATGCAATCAACAGCAATTGACAACACTGCCAAACTAAAAGCATTATACCATAGCTAAAACTTTTATTCTAAGTGAAGAAAGATAATCTGTTGCACTGTAAGAATAGTCAATCTTATGTAGGTTTACATTTTTTATGTGCTCATGGAGTTGAGTTTTTGTGAGGTTTACTGTATATGTTAAGACCTGTATAATTCTCATTAATGTATAATGAATGATTAGTTTTGAAGGCTAAATATTTTTTAAATTTATATTTCATGTTTTTTATAATGTTATACTATTTGTATTTTACTCTGACTGTAAATTGAAATCACAATTCAGCTTTTAGCTGGAAAGATTCTTGAATCAATAAACCATTTATCTATCTATCTATCTACCTATCTATCTATCTATCTATCTATCTATCTATCTATCTATCTATCTATCTATCTATCTATCTACCTACCCACCTACCTATCTATCTATCTATCTATCTATCTATCTATCTATCTATCTATCTATCTATCTATCTATCTATCTATGTATCTATATATCTAATGTATCTATCTATCTATCTATCTATCTATCTATCTATCTATCTATCTATCTGTTTATCTATCTATCTATCTATTTGTTTCTCATTTCAGATGAGATTGATTCCTTACTAACTGAAAGGAGAGAAGGGGAACATGATGCCAGCAGACGATTGAAGACAGAATTCTTGGTGGAATTTGATGGAGTAAGTTTTCAAGATATCCAAACCATTTTTTTTTATATGGATAGAACAGTACAAGGCAAAAGCATTTCTGAATGGCCAGTGATTTCTTTGAATTCTCGAAGTCTCTATGGGAGGAACCTTATAGCAGTATATTATCGAAAGTTCCCTAAATATCTAAGGTATGATTTATACTAGATTGCTAGTAGTCAAATACGAGTACAAGAAAAAAATGCCACCATGTCATCATAAATGTTCCTTTATGGCCCCTCCAGTTGTTACTTTCTCGGAATAAAACAAATATATTAGATTCACAAGTAAGTGTGAATAGACACAGCCTATGTAATAGAAATGAATCATTAATTAATACCCAAGTAAGAAAGATCTCTTGCTTTCCCCTCTTTTATATGAAAGTAAAAATGTAGCTCTACCTACTGCTAAACAGGATTTTAAAAATAAGCTGCCAATATAACCACTCTTAACTCTTGCTAGTGATTTGCTAATTTTAGGCTTTCCTAATGAAGAAAATGCATTGTGGTGTGGTGAGGACATTTTTTTCTTCAACTTTTCAATTTTTATTTCTTCTCTTTTTTTGTTTGGTTGTTTGGTATGGTAACAAAAAGGTGATACTTTACCAATTGCAAAATTAAACAATGAATTTTACTTGATATTTTTTGACAAGTTTTATTTACATTTTTAGGTGAAATCTGATGGTAGCAAAATATGGAAATTATCAATTTTATTTGACGTATTAATTTGACAAGTTTACTTTTTAGGTGAAAGCAGATGGTAGTAAACTATAGAAATTATCATTTTTTATTTTGACATATCAATTTTGACAACTTTTATTTCAAATTTTTAGGTGAAAGCGGACGGAAGCGAGAGGATCCTGGTGATGGGGGCGACAAACAGACCTCAGGAGCTGGACGATGCGGTCCTGAGGAG
The DNA here is from genome assembly GCA_036244855.1 of Temnopleurus reevesii. Lineage (NCBI taxonomy): Eukaryota > Metazoa > Echinodermata > Echinoidea > Temnopleuroida > Temnopleuridae > Temnopleurus > Temnopleurus reevesii. The sequence continues at coordinate 20,636 of BQKZ01004639.1, read as the reverse complement.
ATTGGTCAAAAGAGTCTATGTTCAAATGCCAGATATGAAAGTGAGTATTACTATTCTTCTGACCTTCTGACAGTAGTGGTAGTGGTGGTGGTAGTAGTAGTAGTAGTAGTAGTAGTAGTAGTACTAGTAGTAGTAGAAGTAGTAGCAGCAGCAGTAGTATTAGTAGTAATAGTAGTACTACTAGTAGTAGTAGAAGTAGTAGCAGCAGCAGTAGTAGTAGTAGTAGTAGTAGTAGTAGTAGTAGTAGTAGTTGTAGTAGTAGTAGTAGTAGTAGTAGTAGTACTAGTAGTAGTAGTAGTAGTAGTAGTAGTAGTTGTAGTAGTAGTAGTAGTAGTAGTAGTAGTA
>BQKZ01004639.1:0-11604 GCA_036244855.1 Temnopleurus reevesii | reverse complement strand
GAGGGGAGACAGAGAGAGTGATAGAGAAGGGAGTGAGACAGAGAGAGAGAGGGGGGAGACAGAGAGGGAGGGAGACAGAGAGAGGGGAGACAAAGAGGGTGATAGAGAAGGAAGTGAGACAGAGAGAGAGAGGGGGGAGACAGAGAGGGAGGGAGACAAAGAGAGGGGGGGGGAGAAGGGAGGGAGAGGGAGAGAAAAGGGATTGGGACATATGGAAATTCATGAACAAAGTTGGCAACCATTCTGTGCCTGTAGGCTGCCAATTTAAGGAGCCTGTGATGAGTGTAAATCAAACCTTTGGAAATTCAGAACTTTGAAAGGATCATCTGATTTTGCTCAAATTTTCAAAGTTTCATCATTATATTTTTTCTCTATTGCCTGACAGCTACATGTAATTCCCCTTTTAAGGTAAAAAAAATATAATAGAATACCAAGAGATGGGACCAGGGTTGTGGTTCATAAAGCTGTTCGTAGATTCACACACGACTGATGGATGATACTTTCTTGCTGACAATATCTAACTGAATCACACCTGAGAAAGGGTCACCAGTCATTCGTAAAGCTGCATCCAGATTTACAAACATGTTTATGAAACGCAACCGAGGTCAGTATTTTACCAAGTGATTCTTATATCTTAGAACAGCATTGATTGAAACTTGCTATAGAGTGTTCTATTTGTAAGGTTTTCAATAATTCAGCACAAGAGCTGATACAAGTCGTTTTAAAGGTTTTTTGTAACTGCGTGAAACAATACCCCGGAATATACCACCGCTCTTTACAATGAGGCTCCAATATATCTAACATTTTCATTCTCAAAATTGTCTGGATTGATACTACAATCTTATTAATCTATTTTTTAACAATCCTTCTGGGTTTACATTGTCAGAATATTGGGAGACTGTACCACCACCACAAAAAAGAACTAGTTCACTATAATCTTAATTCTAAATTATAGATTTTTTATTTTATTTTGTGGCATATATGATCCACATTGTGTGTTGCCATTATGCCATACTTGTCCTACGAAATTCAAATGGGTATAACACAATATAAACTATTTCCGAAAAGTTAACTAGAACGCAGATCCGTACACCGTGTATTCAACTGTGCGGACATACCAATGACGATTTCAATAGCATTACAAAGAAGCATTGAAATTGTGTTCGACTTTACTTTCCGAAAATACTTTTTATCGTGTTGTATCCATAACCTATGTTTCACATAGTCATTGAAACACTTGGGTAAGAATTCTTAAAGGTGGTATACTTTGATACTAGGGCGGTGTTTCACCAAGTCGTTCTTAAATTTACGCACAACTTTAAGAAAGACTAAAGTACGTTAACAATTACTGCAATACGCATAACATTCTTGTTCAGATCAGCACAAAAAATTACACCAGTCTTGCGTAAAGTCTATCATAACTTTGTGAAACACCGCCCAGATTTAAACCAAGGGGTATCTGAAATGTAAGCGGAAATGTGCTTGATTAATTGCTGAAAAGACACGTCAATCGAACCACTTTTTTATGTGTCCACACTAAATCATTAATGCATAATTTTCCCATGCCAGGGTTTAGTAGTAGGTCTAGACCATGGACTGGAAATGAACCAAATTTGTGAATTCCGACCTTGGTTAATAANAGAGGGAGGGGGACAGAGAGGGAGGGAGACAGAGAGCGGGGAGACAAAGAAGGAGGGAGAGAGAAGGGGGGGCAGAGAGGGGGGGGGGAGACAGAAAGAGGGGAGACAGAGAGGGAGGGAGGCAGAGCCAGAGAGAGGGGGAGAGAGAAGGAGAGGGAGACAGAGAGAGCGATAGAGAAGGGAGTGAGACATAGAGAGAGGGAGAGAAGGGAGGGAGACAGAGAGAGGGAGAGGGAGAGAAAAGGGATTGGGACAAATGGAAATTTATGAACAAAGTTGGCAACCATTTTGTGCCTGTAGGCTGCCCATTTAAGAAGCCTGCGATGAGTGTAAATTAAAACTTTGGAAATTCAGAACTTTTAAAGGATCATCTGATTTTGCTCAAATTTTCGAAGTTTCATCATTATATTTTTTTTCTCCATTGCCCGACAGCCAATTCCCCTTTTAAGGTAAAAAATACAATAGAATACCAAGAGATGGGACCAGGGTTGTGGTTCATAAAACTATTCGTAGATTCACACATGACTCTATACAAACGACTGGTGATACTTTCTTGCTGACAATATTTAACTGAATCGCAGGTGAGAAAGGGTCACCAGTCATTCGTGAAGCTGTATCTAGATTTATGAAACACAACCGAGGTCAGTATTTCACCAAGTGATTCTTAAATTGAAGTTTGCTGTAGAGTGTTATATTTGTAAGATTTTCAATATTTCAGCACAAGAACTGATACAAGTCGTTTTTACAGTCTTTTGTAACTTGGTAAAACAATACCCAGGAATGAGTGCTCTTAACAATGAGGCTCCACTGTATTTCCCATTTTCTCTTCTAAAGATTGTCTGGATTGATACTACAATCTTATTAATCTATTTTTTAACAATCCTTCTGCGTTTACATTGTCAGAATGATGGGAGACTGTAACACCACCACAAAAAAGAACTAGTTCACTATAATCTTAATTCTAAATTATAGATTTTAAATTTTATTTTGTGGTATATATGATGCATATGGGTATAACACGATATAAACTATTTCCCAAAAGTTGACTAGAACGCAGATCCGTACACCGTGTATTCAACTGTGCGGACATACCAATGACGATTTCAATAGCATTACAAAGAAGCATTGAAATTGCGTTCGACTTTACTTTTCGAAAATACTTTTTATCGTGTTGTATCCATAACCTATGTTTCACATAGTCATTGAAACACTTGGGTAAGAATTCTCAAAGGTGGTATACTTTGATACTAGGGCGGTGTTTCACCAAGTCGTTCCTAAATTTAAGCGCAACTTGAAGAAAGACTAGAGTACGTTAACAACTGCAATACGCATAACATTCTTGTTCAGATCAGCACAAAAAATTACACCAGTCTTGCGTAAAGTCTATCATAACTTTGTGAAACACCGCCCAGGTTTAAACCAAGGGGTATCTGAAATGTAAGCGGATATGTGCTTGATTAATTGCTGAAAAGACACGTCAATCGAACCACTTTTTTATGTGTCCACACTAAATCATTAATGCATAATTTTCCCATGCCAGGGTTTAGTACTAGGTCTAGACCATGGACTAGAAATAAACCAAATTTGTGAATTCCGACCTTGGTTAATAAAAACGCAATTTATCAGGGAATACAGTTGATTTGTGATTTGACAAGATGGCATTTGAACACGAGATTGCAGCATGAAAGAGAGGGGGCGTTGTTCAAAATCAACTGCAAAACAACTGGCAGATTGTAACGCGCATTTTTATTCACGCAAGATACTCTCATTTAACAAGACGCGCGTGAAGTAATGATTCTGATTGGCACTTTCCGATCAACTGCAACTTTTGAACAACACCCCCTTAGACATACAGTTAAATTGTATGGTAATCGGCCGGCTTACAAAAAGATTCAGATTTATGCAATTTTTTTTTTTTACTAACGAACGCAGTTACACGTTAATTCTTAAGCAGGTTAGTAACAATTGAATTACGTTGATTGGGATTCATTTTGCATACATTACTTGTTGTTATGTCAGGCAAGCCTCAAGCAAACTCCTGAGTTGTCAAGAACAACCTTTGTGTACAAAGAACGGATAAAATTTGCATCTAGTAGTAAACCTGCCGAGTGTGGCAGCGTTCTGGTGGAGTGAACATTACTCTTGCCTTTCAACCAGAGGGTCGCAGTTCGAGTCCATCCATGTTGTTAATTTCGTTCAGCAAGAAATTTATCCTAACTGTGCTTCACTTAACTCAGGAGAGGTGAATGTGTACCCGACCAGAATTCATTCCTTGAAATGCTTAGGTGCGGAGATGGCGACCGCTAAAACCAGGGTAATGATAATATAAACGCGTCTTGAGCTCTCTGCAGCGTGGACATGTATATACCATATAAATAGCATGCATTATTATCATAATCATTGTTTTATGGAAATTCACTCACGATTGCTTCAAACCGATTTCAGCTATTACAGCTTCACATAACTGGTCCTTATTAATGTGCTGATCTTAAAACCACTGATCTATAATCATGCATTCTTTGACAATTCAAAATCACTGAAAAACTGGTTTGAAACTAAAAATATCTGAAAGTATGACAGAATAAAACAACATTTCGATCCTCTCCTGCAATGTGTTTTTAGAATTAGAGGAAGTCACAACTAAAGAGGATATAATGAGGGAAAAATAAAATTCTGACCAACTGACAATATCTTTCACAAATGGCATTCTTGGGCAACAACAACAATTCTGGCATCAAGTAAACCTATAATTCATTTTAGATGATGTATATTTTTGTACTGACAAATGCAATTTCTCCAAATGCCTCTCCATGAGGATGTAAAACCATAGCAGCAGTTTAACATGCAATTGGACATTGTGGCATGTGCCTGTGTGAGCTAATACCATATGGGGAGATAGGCTGACTCACATTTTTGCATTCCTGGTGAACATCTGCCCAGCGTTCGTGATGCTTCATCAATGCAGAAAAATTGTGGAACAGCGCTTACCTGGCGCTAACACACACGTATGATGAAGGCCTTCAACATCGGTCAAGCATCTATCCTCTGCATTTCTGCAATCATGGAGCGCAATCAACGCTGGGCAGACTTTGATTATACACTCAAGGGTGTGAGTTAGCCTTTACATCCGGTCTAAAAGGTTTGAGTTGGAACGCTGTTCGCGTCTTACAGATAATGCAAAACATTGATTATACAGCCTATCAAATATCAACTATAACTGTCTTCTGGTTCTTCTTTATTAATCATTTAAATGTTTTTCCTTGATTTCTCTACTCTGTTTTATCCACCTATTTTGTAAATATTTTGTAAATTATATATGTTGTATTGCTTAAACCTTGTACATTTCTACTCACATAGAATGTATCTTAGGTGTAATCTATGTTGTAAATATGCTTGTTTTTGTATATGACAATAATGTATATTTCAAGCTAACAATATCAAATCAACATGTAAAAATTCAAACACTCTCGGTCCCTTTCTCAGTACAAACTTTCAAAATGAGTGAGAGTGTTTAACAACTGACAAAGATTTCAAAGACAGCTGTGATACAAGATGATCTGATTCACTAAATGATGTCTTGAATTCCACAAGTCCACATTGAAGATCTTGAAAATAGAGAAGATCCATGATAAATATCTCCGGGATAACGGTTTTGAAGTATATGAATTGAAGAGAAGCCTGCCTTCAGCATCCTCAACTCCAGGTTCCTGAACAATATCTTGACTGGGACAAGTCCACTGGGAAACTCATGAAGATAATAGTCCAACTATCTTCAGGGTATTTTGATATAATATATGTTTCTGTATATAACAGTTCATCAAAATCTCTCTGCAGATCTGCTTGCAACAGCACGCATATTTCCATAGACCTTTGACGGCGGGCTTCCTGCAATGCAAACAAAGAAAAAAAAAGAGAAAGTGAGTTTACAATATACAGATATTTACTACAGGGGTGTGTAATATAACATTCTTTGGACCATCCTAGTTATATTTTCCCAAGGGGTAATATTTTCCTGAAGCGCACAGTGCCGAGGGGAAAATATAATCCCAAAGGAAAATATAACGCTTTTAGGTATAACGCCCTTTGCAGTTAATATCTGTTTTATTAGATAGCCTCTATGCATACTGCGGCAATGTGGGCATTTAGACCAAGCCTAACGTTACACAATTTGTGTTAGAATCTAAAATTTGTTAGGTCTAGAAAGTAATTGATCATCAGATATCCTATAATTAAAGTTTTGAGTTAATCATATTTTTAGAGAAAAGGTTACATTTTATAACATTGATATGAATATAATGAATGGTCAGTTGTGCACCAGTGACATCATCAGTTCCCAATTTGTCTAAATATAAAACATTCATAACTTTCTTATTGGTTGTTAAATTGTTCTCAAACTTTACTTGTTCTTTTCAATTAAATCTGATTCCTATGCTCCTGTTAGACAAATGTTATACTAGGGTAGACTTTTTTTGTTAAAAGTAAATGACTAATACTAAAAGGAATAATTACCAAGAATAAGATTACATATAGCTGTCCTGGCTATCTTGATGTTCTGGAAGGAACCTAAGATATGGATCTTGGAGTCTGCTAAAACTATCCTGGTCTTGGTAACGTTCTCGATGGTGAATTTCGTCTTTCCTCCTTTGCCCGCTATCCTCCCGATGGCTCGTGATAGATGGTCTCCTTTTAGCGGTTTGACGTCGGTTACTTCAAACGATTCAAGGAAGAGTTCGTCGAGACGGAGGAGAGCAAGGGCATCCTACAGTGTAGCAGGTGGGATAGAAAGAATNGTTAATTTCCTTCAGCAAGAAATTCATCCACATTGTGCTGCACTCAACCCAGGTGAGGTGAATGGGTACCTGGTAGGAATATTTATTCCTTGAAATGCCAAGTGCGCTAATGAAGTGGCTGCCGGGCTAACGCCAGGGTAATAATGCTGCAATTGTAGAGCGCTTAGAGAATTCTTAGAGTTGATAAGCGCTATAAAAAAGCTGTTCATTATTATTATTATCAGTTCCCAATTTGTCTAAATATATAAACATTCATAACTTTCTTATTGGTAGTTAAATTTTTCTCAAACTTTATTTGTTCTTTTCAATTTCATCTGATTCCTATGCTCCTGTTGGACAAATGTTATACTAGGGTAGACTCTTTTTTTTAAATAAATAAATGACTAATACTAAAAAGAATATATCATTACCAAGAATAAGATTACATATAGCTGTCCTGGCAATCTTAATGTTCTGGAAGGAACCTAAGATATGGATCTTGGAGTCTGCTAAAACTATCCTGGTCTTGGTAACGTTCTCGATGGTGAATTTCGTCTTTCCTCCTTTGCCCGCTATCCTCCCGATGGCTCTTGATAGATGGTCTCCTTTTAGCGGTTTGACGTCGGTTACTTCAAACGATTCAAGGAAGAGTTCGTCGAGACGGAGGAGTGCAAGGGCATCCTACAGTGTAGCAGGTGGGATAGAAAAAAATTTTGAGTAATCTATTAAGAGTTTGTAATCTTGAACTTAAAAGTTGATTTGGAGAGACGATTGAGAAATTTTCCAAGTTTTCACAACCATCATAAAGTACAAGATCATATCATACAACCGCTTTTGCAGCAATCACATTGGAACACTTGAAAATTAACTAAATTCACTCGTTACTATGTCAGGATTTTTTTCTGTCTACGTAGCAGTGCTATGTTTATGAGCCAGTTTCTGAAATCCCTGATGAAATATTCATGAAGAGCCTGTGATAGAGTTAATATTTCTAGCCTAATTATAAACACTTAAATCATGCCTCTCTTCTGCCCCCTCTCCCCTCTCCCACCCTCTCACTCTCCGTCCCTCTCTCTCTCTCCGTTCGTGCCCTCTATCCCTCAATCCCTCCCTCTCTATCCCCTTTCCTCCCTATCTTTTGGCTTTTCTATTCTCATCTCAACTCCTCCATACTACCATTTGTTCCCTTTCCTCTTTCCCACTTGCTTACTAAATTTCTCCAAATCTTACTACTTTTTCTCTGTTTCCCTTTCACTTTCAACCTCCTCTCTTTCTGTCTCTCAAACCTGGTTATTTTTCTTACCTCAACTTCAAATCCTAGGAGGAAAGCTTTGACAAAATCATGTCCTTTTTGAAGAGCACTTATTTCTTGAGTTTGCTCAGATGACTGTAAAAAAAAAAAAAGGAGAAGAAATGCAGTTATGAAAATATGACACATGCATAAATTCACTTTAAAATTGGTGCTTGAAATTTTAGCACCTTGGGGCATGTATTATACAAGCTATGCTTTTCAACATTTCCAATTTTTTAAAAAAATATTTAAATCATCTGCAAATCTCGTACTTGTATTGCGTCAAATCTTTAAAAAGCCTTCTACATTTAGTCATTTATGATGTTTACTTTGATTACAAGTTTGTTAATTGTTATGTTTGTTCAAAAAGACAAAAGAAAAAAAATACATGAATCAATTTTATTTTAATTCAATTCTCAAACCCCTTTTTTACATTCAAAGTCTTAGATATAAAATGTCTTGCAATAGATGTTTACACATTCACTCCACAAACACCTTTAAAATTCTTTGTGAAGATGATTCTTGAAGACTCAGTTTTATCAATTGCATTTTTTAATATCTTAAAAATTAAAACCGGGTATTACTTTCCCTAATAACCTCCCTTGACAGAACAGTAAGTAAAATTAATGAAGGTTAAAAGGCCTTACCCTTAGTTCTACATGTCTGGTTTTGAGATTGAATCTAATCTGCAGTTTGAGATGTTCGACTACGGGTGTAAATATCTTCATCCAATTCTCTTTGAGCGGTGTGTATCTGTTAGCTGGCACGGGGATCTTTCGCATATCTGTGTTGCCATCCTAAGGATCAAAGAATGAAATGAGTAAAAAATATATTTTCAATTAATGCTTACCGAATTTAGTTCGATGCCATCTAACTTTCTGCCCAAATCAATAAACATTAACATTTTCTATCTGGAATTTTATCTTTTGCATTTTGCTACCTAGGCGAAAATTAGATCTTCTTTCGTACACCAGCTTGTAGTGTATTCCCAGCACAAAGAAAGTCTATGGGAGTGGTAAGCTCAGCTTACCAATTCACATTTTGCCCTTTCATTATCAACATTGCTTCCAATATAATCAATAAGTAGTATTGAAATACTTGAGGTAATTGAAGTAATAGTGTGTATTGTTTAAGACTAAAAAGGCCAAATTTGAACTAGTAAGCTAAGTTTACCACTCCCATAGACTTCCTGTGTGCTTGGAAAACAGTACAGCTAGAGTAGGCCTATGGAAGGAGATCAAACTTTCGTCAAGGTAGCAAAATGTAAAGATAAAATTCTCGATTAAAAATGTTGATGTTCATTGATTTGGTCAGAAAGTTAGACTGTATCACACGACACCAACCTTTGCTGAATGAGTCATCTGACATTTCACACACAATACAATCAGTCAAACTGTTATAGAACAAAGAAAAATTCCTTTTATTTCAGTGGACATCACATTTCTTGAAAATTTGGTGGATAATGTATTAATCGGGATCATTCTCTCTCAATCAAATGTAGCAAACATGACGATTCGACACATGTGACAGTAACTTCCTAGCCAATTAAATTTCTGATAATGTGTAACCCCCAAAAAAAATCAATACAGTTGTCAACATGATTCATGGTTGACTTTAGGCCGACGGCTTCAGACACTCTTTGGGCCATTGTTTTGTAACATTGAGACACTGTCCCGACTGCCCTCAAAATGAGGGCAACCAGGTTAATGCCTGTACATAAAAAAACGATCATCAAAAAATATTCTGAATAGTTCAGACTAACTTGTTGACTTGTAAACAAGTTTTCTGAAAGAGAAAACATAGAATACCTTAAATTGATTTTCAAAATAATGAAATAGACATCATGGCCATATGCCACATAAGACTGGTGACACAAGAGAAAGTGTTTCAAAGTTGAAACTAAAACAGTAAAATTTCTTTTTTAACTTTCAATGACTCTGTCATTGATTGGAAGAACTTGGAAGACAGAAAAGTAAAACTAGGTGAAACGTAATTAAAAAAGGTGCATGCTGGCTGTAATATGAGAGAATCAGCAATCAGATTTACAAACATATCATAATTCAAATTGCGAGCCCAATGTCAATGACCGAATTGGCCATATTTAATCTATCGCACATCTTTTTTGTGTACCCGACTACAAAAACTATCGGAGATCATTGACATTGTCCCCGGTGCAGTGCGGCCGCTGAGCTGACTAAATGAATGCAACTAGTCTATGAAGCGGTGGCTTATTTAATGATAATGCCACTGTATTTAGGATAGAAATTTAGAATGAAGAACAATTAGCCATATCCTCAGACATGTGAGCTTTTTTTCCTCCCAAATTAGGCATTTGACATGTTTCTTCAAATTAATTATTCTACCATAAAAAGTACCAATAATGCTAACATGAAATTCAACGGGTGGGACAATGTCAAACAACTTGCCATTAATCTTGCTCCTTTCAGCGGCGGAAAATAAGGCCTCTTTTCCGTCGTTTCTTGTTCTTCTGTCGCCATTTTTTCATCAGTCATTTTCCTCTTCTTTGCAGCTTTTGATTTTACAGATCGAAATCCTTCAGATTCCTGAGACTCCCCTTTGATTTCTTCCGATGTTTCCATCCTCGTGGCTTCCGTGGGTGTGCTCGCATTCGCCATGTTGACCAAGTAGATGTGTTGGATTGCGCAATCACTCAGAAAACATTGAGAGATCATGAGGCCGAGGTCGGACAGGGAGCCGGAGAAGAACGAAGTCGCTATCGACATTGCCCGCTCTACTTTGTCGTAGATGTTGGATGCAGGCCTCGTACGATGATTGATTTTTTTTTCATTTTCTTTAATCATCAAAAAGAGTAAATTTACAGTTCAAAATTGTGAGACTTTTTGGAATCACCAAAGTTGTCTGATCAGACATTCATCTCACTTCTCACTCAGCTCAGTTTACTGACTGAATTTGGCTTTGGGAAGAGAGTACCGTATGACTATTGGGGTGTTGCTCAAAAGTTGCAATTAATCGCAAGTTGTAGTTGATCGGAATGTGCCAATAAAAGTCATTGTTTCACGCGCGTCTTGTTAAATGCGCATATCGCGTGCGAATGGAAATGCGCGTTACAATTTGAAAAGTTGCAGTTGATCTGCAGTTGATTCTGAGCAACACCCCCTATGAGTTCTGTTGACTGTTAATGTAGTCAGTAGTGTTAGAATAAAAATGTTAGTCAGTAGTGTTAAAATAAATTGTATGAAAAGCCTATTTTATTCAAATTTATTTCAAAATTGAGGTAATTAAACTAAACATTCATTGACCAGTAATAGTAGTGTAGCCATCCAGTGTGAATACAAGGCGCAGACTGTAATTTTTCTTTTTTTTTGTTACAAAACAAGGATCTGCCTTCATTAAGTTCCCAGTAATAGTAATAGTAGTAGTAAAAACAAATTTAAAAAAGAAAAAAAATAATAATAATCTAAATGTTGATTTTTTTAATATTTGAATTTATTTTGAAATTACGCTGCGAGAAATTTGTGAATTGTTACTTAGCGTTCGGACATTATATTAATGTCCATGGAAGTTTTTAGTCACACAGGTTCCAGGTATAACTGATGTGTTTTCTGTGTTAATTAGGTTACAGCCTTACTAGGCCTGCATTAATTGTTCTATATTTAGTTTTCACTAATGTTTTTTTTTGTTGCCTTCTTTGAAATAGAACTTCCTAACTTCCTAAGATGGCCGAACGTCATGGTTTTCACGAAGCTCACTTCACATCCATCCCGTGCCAGAGCAATGTCTACGGTCTGACATCGTTGGCGTATCCAGGGGGCGTGTCCAAGGTTCTGGTGGCTCCACTCAAAGACAAGGTGGTGTCGCTGGAATACGTTGAACTGGAGCGGGAGAAGGCGGAACTCCAACCCGTGGCGAAAGAAATTCACTT